>JAOTAV010035552.1:0-19075 GCA_026546445.1 Cyclargus thomasi
AAAGAATACATTTTATTTAATACTTTTTAGTTTGTTTTGTACTATTTTAGTTTTTTCCTTTGGAAGTCGGTTTAAATAATTTGTTAATTTATAAATAGTTTAATAAGCCTAGTAACGAGATCTTTAAGTGAAATTGAAGTCTGTGATAGATTGTTTTTTATAGCTCGTATAAAACTTATTATTTTTAATATTTAAGGTCGAATTTCGACCATAGGGCTAGTGTTAGTACTTTGTAAGTACGAAAGTATACGTATGTTTCAACAATGTGTCTCTGCCAGCGAGATGCAGCCGGCGTGAAATATCGTTAATTTACACGTTCTTTGTAAACATAATGATAGAACCATAGACTTGTAATTTTTAGAGCTCTCATAAATGTTAAACTTGAGCTATAACATAACAAAGTTATAATAGTTTCGGACAGGATAATAGGCTATGAACTATTTTCATTTGTTTCGCTGCTTTTGCACAAACAATTCGTTTATCGCGCGGGACCCGTACATTTTTCCGCAATAAAAAGTATATCATATGTCCTTGTCTAGGACTCAAATTTCAGTAAAATCGGTTCAGCTGTTTGGGCGTGAAGAGATAACAGACAGGTAGACACACTTTCACATTCATAATATTAGTATCGATGTTCTAAGAACCTCGTTTTGTGACACTAGAAGTAACTAGTGCTTAAATTACAGTCTAGGCCTAGCTTAAGTCCTAGGACATCAAACTGTACCTTTTTAGGTAGTAAGTGTGTAAACACTTACTGTAGGTCCCATTATTCTTTGTTGTAAAACAATAAAGAATAATGGGGACCCAATACTCAAAATATTATCACAAGTTACTCCCTTATTCATATTTTTTTAGCTATGTTGATTAGTATCAAGGTTCGCTATCCTGTCGTGTGACGTTTTCAATATTCTAGAAAAGTATTACTTAAATATTTTTATGAACACTCCTTGTTCCACCATTCAAATAAATGTGACGTCATTCTATTTCCATATTATATGTACGAGTACACTAGTTGACCAGACAGAACACTCTCAAGTCCTGTGAATACAGAAAAAAAATCATCGGAATCGGTCCAGTCGTTTGGGAGGAATTCAGTGGCAAACACACTCACACAATAATTAAATACATAAGATTATTGCAAGTAAACTCTATGTAGAGTTTTCATTTTTAATACCTGTCCAATTTATTCAACTTTTGTGCTGAAACTCTACAAAGAACAACAAAAGATTATTCTTGTATGTCCTGTCTTGAGATCTCTACTCTACAATCGTCCGGATATTAGATTTTATCATAAAGGTGTGGACAGACTGTTAAAATTTTACTTTTTGTTTTTTTTTTTCGATTTGTGAAGAAATTCAGTAAGTACTTTTTTATATAAAATAAGAGAGCAAACGAGCAACTGTTTATACTAATGAAAAGTAACTACCGTCGCCCATAGACACTCGCAACATCAGAAGAGCTGCAGGTGCGTTGAAATGAAATTAAATGTTTAATTTATATAATATTTAGCAGCCCACATATTTTGCCGTAGCTGATGGCGTTGCCTAGTATACATGTACGATACATACCAAACTGAAGAGGTCTTTATTTCTTTACCCACATTTTTTCAACCTGTTTATTACCTAACAGAGAGACAGACATGCTTTCACATTTACAATGTTAGTATGAAATATGGCTGTAAAGGGTGCAACAAAAATAATGATAATACTTTAAGGTACGTTTGTGTGCCGTACGTTTTTTTTTGTGATTTGTGTGGACAATCTAATGTCGTTGGGCCACTCGCATTGCACAATGCCCATAAAAAATATTTATACAAACATCGAGTACGTATACATTACAAATTTGTATATATTTTTTATTTTCGTCGCTACTTTTTGCGCAGTAATTAAACTTCTGTGAGGAGACTATACATTCACAAGGTTTTTTTAAAGTGGGCGTATGCGTCAGGGGTCCGCGGTAGCTCAGTTAAAACCATATCACACCTATCAGGAAATGTGTTGTCCATTTTTTTTGATATGGGTAATAAGACCTTTAAGAGGAGAGCGTATTCCTTTCTTAAAAGGCCGGCAACGCACATGCAACCCTGATGTTGCGAGTATCTATGGGCGGCAGTAGTCGCTTTCCATCAGGTAACCCCTTTGCTCGTTTGCCCCCTTATTTTTATAAAAAAAAGAGCGATAAGGATCTCATCAAAGATGACTTCATTGACATGAGATCTAAAAAATTTTGGAAGACCTTTTCATGCAAAAGGTCTTGGTGAGTTTTTGTGTTCTTTGAGTCAAGCTTATCTCCATCTTGTCAAGCTTTGTCCGTTCTGATTCCATCTGTAAAGCAAAATTCTCGATTCTGGTTCCAGTAAAAACGAAAAATTGAAATCGATTGAATGTCGCAGATGGACTCTCAAGTCCGCTTTAACACACACATAAATTTTCAGCAACATCGGTCCAGACATTTAAGAATTAAAAAAAATCAAAAACTTTATAAGAATAGTTAAGTGACACAGAAAAATGGAGTGAGACGTCGTGTTGTGTTTCGCTCAGTGAGTTAGTTTACCGGTGGCCCAACTTCCCTAATCCCTTATCCCCATTCCCTCATAAATGACCGGCAACGCACTTGCGACTCTTCGATTATCACGAGTGTCCACGGGCGACGGCACTTGCTTTCCATCAGGTAAATCATCTGATCGTTTGCCGCCTACATATCATAAAAAAAAGACACGCACGTAAGTGTATGCACAGCCTTAGAAGTCAGTTTCCGGAGTATTCTCTTCTTCCTACATTGTCACTATTTGAACTAAATGCATTATAATATGAAGACATTTCCACACAACCTACCGTGAACACAACTTCTATAACATTAGCTCCAATTATTTCGAAAATTACCCGCAATTTTCGAGTTTGTCTCTTGATTGTTTGTTTTTTTTTTTTTAATTTTCGGCTTTTTTCGGACATGCGCTACCTTGTGTATTTTATGTTGGCGTGTGCTTTGGGTGATGCTGAAATGTCGAGAAAAGAAGCTAGATTCATAACTTTTGGTAGCGACAATATGGATACTATCGATGTAAGTGAACTAGATGTTAAAAGAAATAGTTGAAGACGTAAGTAGATGACGCGGATAACTAACATTTAAAACAATCCAGTAAATGCTTAGTTTTGCCCACCAAATTTTAATAAATCTTGTTATTTTCTGATTTCATTATCTAGCTTGCCTATCTATAAAATTCACATTTATTCGAAACTATTTTTCAGGTCCTAAAGCGTCCATTTGTGCAAATATCCGTCAGTTTTTAAAATGTTAGTTACGTGCTTCTTCCACTTATGTCTTCAATTGTGAACGCATATCTATCAGACCCGAGCGATTCGGAAGTATCGGACGATTCGGCGCGGGCAAGTCTGCGAGTTACCATGAGATACTTCGAATTCTTAAATTAGTTTCCATCACCAATCTTGTACGGTTCTAAAAGATGTATTTTCACGATTATACTGAAGGACTATAGCTTGATATTATTATATTTTTAGATATTTTTTGATATCTTTCTCAACGAGGCTCTTTTTCAGGTAGGTCTAGATTTTTCGATACCATTTGTGAAAATACCACTGAAAAAATTCGACGCATTTACCGAATTCGGCTTGAGTGGACTGGTAAGTAATTGACTATATCATTTAAAATAAGGTTTTAAAGTAAATAAATTAATACCTCGTATGATACTTTGGTATACTATTCCATTTTCAGAGTTTTCCGAAAATCAACATAAATCCTTCGGGGTTGGCGATCAGTGGATTTCTTTTGCTCGTGACGAGTCTGCTGGCTCCTATCTTCAATAATGCTTTCTTGGGATGGATTCCTAACCGAAGTTCGAGGGGTAAGTCTGGTGACAATTATTGCAACTCAAACTTAACACTTAATTTTTATTAAACACTTTTGAGACACAATTTACAAACAAAACAGAAATACACAAGTATTTAGACAACAATTCGATTTGTCCGCATCATTTCTTTGATCGTCTTTTGGATTTTACCGAGGGGCTGGATTTCTTCGATTTCGGGCTTTCCACAACTCCTGCATCAGCTGGTATATACTGGGTCTCGACGTGTATAAAGTTCTTCCTCTTAGCAGCAGTTAGATCGAAGCAGCCGAACGGCGGAGTATACTCTATGTCCCATGTGGCGTTACTGGACAAAGAACTCAGAGACTCGTCTTTACAGATACACGGAGGTTCTTCAAAGGCTGGACACTTCTCTATGACCTTGTCTATGCCAGTCAGATCGTTACAGAATATGTCCATGTAGGCACACTTGCAGATATCTTCAGCCGCTTCCGCCAAGGCTTTTCTTATCTCAGCATCTCTCTCTCTCTTCAATTTCATCATCCTTTTCGCCTCAACCTTTGCTTGCTCCTCAGGACTTCTTTTTTTGATGATTTTGAACACCATAGGGTCGCAGTCGATGTACGGATACTCGTCTGGACCAAGTTCAGACAAATCCTTCAACGGGTTCACCTGAAATATTTCGTTAATTCATTTTTACCTCGTTATAGTTTTTTACTTTATCTATGCTGATAGAAAGCTACTCTTCGACTATATTTGTAATTTTGCACAGATGTAGTCTAGCTCACGTAGGAGGACATGAGTCACTTATTTGCGGGAAATGTACAATTTCCATGAAATTGCTTATTTACATGGGTCAAGCCGGATATAAAATAGGCATAGCTATTCGATACTATCAAATCTGTAGGCATACCTGTATTGTAAAAACGTCTCCTTTCCTCTGAACTTTAAGCGTTGGTTTCGGTTCTAGAGTCTCCTCTGGCTCGTCCTCGCCTTTGTTCACAGTCTTCTTCTTTCTTTGCTTCTTCTTGAACCTGTCTTTATCGTAACTTACACGTGGAACTTTAAAAGACATCACTTTTGTTAGGTTCTTTGTGATTACACCAGGCTGCCATTTTCGCTTTGGCTGCAAAAACGTGTAAATAATCAAGACTATAAAATAAGGCTATTTATAAATGTATACACTGCAAATATGCTTACCAACTGCACTATAGGATCTGGAATATTCCAAAGCCAACCCATATCAGAAGGTACAGGATAGCACAGATTTTGAAAAGAATGTTTGTGACCAATAGAGTTTCCTGAAATTATAAAAAAAAATTAAAATACTTATTGATGAAAAAATTTAAAATCAATATTAAGTACATTTTAAATCCTTATTTATTGAAAGATAGGAAAATCCACTATTTTTTTCAGGCGGACTAAATCTTGTAATATGTGGACCCTGCATTAAAAAATATTTACAGTATCTATTTACGACATTATTTATACCTGGGTAAACGTCGCCGAACGAGTAGTTGTACTTAGACGACGCATTCTTCTTCTTTTTCTTCTTTTCGATCGAATCTTCTTCACTCATTGTGACCAGAGAAAGTTCGTAGAGATCTAAATATAATTATAACGAACAATAATTTTTAAATTCATAAAATAATAATATAAGTCATGAAAATTTAGTATAAAGACTTTTAGTTTCTTAGAACAGCATAATAATACTGTTTGATTTAGCAATATTATGAGAATTGTCGAAGGTCTAGTAGATTGATTTTGCTTAGAATAATAAGTTAATAAAAGACTTGCAATTTAAAAAGTTATAGTTTATTCGATTTCTATACTTATTGGGTTACAAAATAAAATAAACAAAAGCTTTGATTTCTCATTTTTCAATTCTGTTTTCGATTATATTTCTTTTGGATCGCCAGCTTGTGTGCACCGCAGCAGTCTTTACCCGTTAAAGACATTAACGTTTGTTCTTTATCACAGCATCGTCTCTCTGTATCAGCGTAAAATTCCTTCACACATCGCAGGTTTTGAGTTTTTTCAGGAATCATTAAATCGTTCAACACTTTCTTTATTCTCTCAAACTCCTTTGAACAGCAAACTTTGCCAGGTTCACTGTAACTTGGTGGCAAAGGTGGAACTGCAGCTGCTTTGTACATTCTAGCAAAACCATCTGGGACGGTGCACGGTCTTCCTATAACAGGACAGGGTCCGAGAGTGATGGGCGGTAGTCCGTATGGAAGAGAATCAGTATGATTCTCTTCTTCCTCATTTTCTTTCGTTTCGTTTTCTTCATTCAACATTGTTGTGACTGGACAGTTGTCTTTGTGTTTATACGATGGGCAGTACGGTTTATGTGTCTTTCGAGAAGCGAGGCCCGAGGCTTTAGCGAGACATTTACAATCAGCAGCTTCACATGTTTTCTTATGAAGTTCTTCAGACGCACTGCATTTGCAACCTTTGCTACTCGATACTTCATAACAATTAAGAATGGCAAACTTTCGTTTTGACTCTGATACTTTGAAGTCGTATAGATTTGGGTGGTCAAGTGCATTTGCTAGGTTCGCCTGTTGCATCATTATGTCATCCAAGCTTTTACTGTGATCGTGAAAGTTTGAACTTGAGCTGCAACTGTCAGAGCTATTGAAATCGGTGTTAAAATGTTGTTTATCATACATATATTCTTTGTACTTGTTATTTTTACTGGTGTGTAACACATACGTCATCAGACTTTTACTTCCTTTTGGCGTAGCACCGGTACCGTACATTTTCCCTTTTAATTCTGAGCACGTCTCTCCCGCGTGGGTAATACCCCCACAATTAAGGCACAATGCTTTATTACTCTGATTTTTCAGCATTTCTTTTTCTGGACAGTCGATTCTATGCACTCGGTCGTCTTTACAAATACAACTGCCACAAACTTTCGTTGGGTCAACGGGTTTTGTTCCCCCTATGAAACCTTTAGCTGCATTTTTATACGTGTCTAAGTTTCGAATATACTTTTTCACCTTATGTGCTAACGGACAACTGGTATTTCCACAAGGCCCAGTTATATCTCCCATGCGTATTTTATCTATAGGATACTTTTTATTTTGTTTCTTATCTTCTGACTTAGGTACTGAATCAACATGCATATGGCTATGTTTACAGCTGTCCAAATTTGAACATACTTTCATGTTCTCTTTGCTTTCAGTTTTATAAACTGGATTATTCAAGGTTGTGGTCTCGTAAAGACTGCCAATCATACAAAAATTGGGATCATTGCCATCAATTTGATTACATTTGAACATACCAGGCGCTTTGTTAGTTCTAAAGACGAAATTATCAGGTTCTTTAATAAGTTGTTGAAACTCTGTAATTATGCTTTCTCCTAGTGCGCTTAGACGAAGAATAAAATCTATTTCCCCAACTTCTCTACAGCAGCACTCAGCGTTGAGTGTTGTACTTTGTTTCAAAGTTAGCGGCTCATAAAATCTAAAAGGGTCTGTATTGGCTTTGAGCATATGAAAGAAGTTATTATCCCAATACATAGTTCCAATACCTATGAATTCGTTTGAGTCTTCTTTTTTGTCATCAGTCCACACTTCAATTTCTAGGGGGAATTTGTTTAGTATCATTAATATTGTATCAGGATAAGAAGGAAACAGATATGATTTGCCAACACGAATGCTTCTTGCCCATTTTTTTATGCCATTTTCTTCGAATAGTTCATCTTTTTCGTCTGGATTTTTTGCCAGCTGGCCTTCTTTAATTATAAATTCAACTTTTGGACCGAATTTAATCTTTATAATGAGTTTCTTGTCTTCGCTGTGCTCAATTTCTTTGGCAAACACTTTAACTCTATCAATCAAAATCTCTATCAGGTACATTTGCTCCATGACCTGCAGAGATTAAGAATTTAATAAAACAATTAAAGTGTTTTATTAGAAAGCGCGTTTTAGAAAATATTTTGATGCGGTATGCAAACACCATTATTATTTTTTCCGTGACTATACTGTTGTTTGTAGAAAATTGCGAATGCATTTCATTGAATTCAACTATAATATAACTTTAAATAGAACTTTAAGGCCCGAAGAAAAGGAGACCGAGCTCTTATAAAACATTGTATACGGTTTAAGAAATTATCTTTGGTCTTATATTATTACTTGCAAACTACTTATTTAAATAAAAAGCCCAATGTTTTATTACTTACTTCTTGTGTCCTCCGCTCGGCCCTGTCCTGTTAAAAAAATTTATTAAGAACTAAAATTTTATTTTGTAACCCGAAAGTGTAGGTTTCACATGACAGCCTTTACGCGTCACGAAATAAGTCACCTAGATTAAATAAAAAGTAAATTAAATATCCAAAAAGTTTCTAAAAATTTCTTAAGCGTTGCCGATAAATAAAACTTTTTAAAAAATAGTAGAAGAAAATTCCATCGTAAATTAACTGAGAACCAGAGCTTTAAACTAAACTAAACTTAAAAAAATGAATATAATACACACAATTGATTGTTAATGTGGATGACCTTACAGATTTTCCTTTTAGCCTTTGAGAATACGTTTTTGTGCCCTATTCAAAATCATAAATTTTTTTCCAGATACAGGACTAGATGCCCACTTCCCAACGGAAGTGACAGAAAATTTGTTCAGGAACAGTCGAGGATGTCCGCAGCGCTTCGCATGCTGGCTCAGCCAGAAATCCAACCGCAGCGAGACATTTGACACTTGGAATGGTCTACTTAGGTAAAATAGACATTTCAGTGCAAATTTCATCAGTGTTTGGTATAAGTAGTCTCAATATCAAATCGTCATTATCATATCAAGCGACGGGAAATTTAAAGGCAACCGATTAGAATCATTGGTAAAGTTCATGAATCTATAGGGATTTTTAAATTGAACCGTAACTCGCATTAAACTTATGGCGATAGTATTGAAACTTTGGTAAGTAGCTGTACCATAGCCTCCTCAGAAGCTACAGTAATATTTCCGATTATGTAGATTTTGAATCTTTTATTTAAAATATTTACTTACTATAGGGATTTTTAAATTGAACCGTAACTCGCATTAAGCTTATGGCGATAGTATTGAAACTTTGGTAAGTAGCTGTATCATAGCCTCCATTAGAAGCTACAGTAATATTTCCGATCATGTAGATTTTGGATCTTTTATTTAAAATCTTTACATTTTACATTTTTTATTCCAGGAATGAGCTGCTTTCTCAAATCGTCAACACGACGAGACTGGCGAGGGCGACCGCTAGAGGTCTGAAGGGTCTCAACTGTGAGGCTTACACCCCTTGCCCTATCAACGCTGAAGCCTTACCACAGTTAATATCCAGTTTTAATATTTTAAAGAACTCTTAGATTTTATCTATAAATTGTCATTACACACTCGAATTTAATATAAAGTGAATAAGATGTAGTGTGTCAATGTACCAAATTCTGCGTGATCCGTGGCCGCATTTATGCAATATGTGATTTGACTGATATTATAAATAAATAAATAAAGATTAATACGCTTAGTTTGTAGAAACAAACAAAAAATTACAAACGTATTGAATTCAACAATGAATTAAATAAAAAAAATATATAGTTCTCTAAGAGAATTATTACTAATGTATATTTGTCAAATATAACAACACTTCCATTGTATAAATTGAATAACTTAATTATTCTACTTTCATTCTATATTGTTATCATACCACCATCTGTGCAAACATCTATACCAGTCGTAGGAATCTTTGGTAACATTACCTGTAATTATTACAATTATAGTTATTAGTTATAAATAATTTATCATTGCCTAAAGTAAAACACACTAATGCTACTGGATTCCGATGTTCAATAGGAGATATAAAAAACAGTATCAATCACTTTTATTGAGCAATGCTATCATGTCTGCATATTTGAGTTTTTTGGCGTAGTCTAGCGCTGTGAATCCAGCGACATCCGTCACGTCCTGTACGCCTTGTTCCAGAAGATATTCTACCACTTGTGGATGATTGCAGAGCACGGCCTGAAATATTTTGGTTATGAGTTCTTAGACTCATGAGATAGAACTATTATTAACTCATCTTTAACGTTTAGTTTAAATTATTTATTTTATTTATCTTCAATTAAAGCAAATTAATTAATGTTATAAAATTATTAATGGTTAATATATCGAAAAACCCGATCCTTACTTTTTCCCATGTTCGTCCTCCCTAATCTCTCAATCATAAAATAAAACAGCATCAAAAAGTTGTTCTACCTTATGCAAAGCAGTCTGTTTCATTTCATCCGTCATGCTTAGATCCGCTCCTGCAATCTTAAGAGATTCAAATTTGGACAAAACACCGGTCCTTGCAGCAATCGACAGTAGTTCAGCTATTGGCTTCGCATCCATGCTTGCCAAATGCGCCCCGCATTGCTTCAGCAGGGTTATAATTTTGTGGTTGTCGCTGTGGATAGCTGTAAGTAGCGGGGATTCCCCACATCTGCAAAATTAGTTTGTCATTTAATATTATCCACCCTGAAAATCTTAGGGTTATTTGAGTACTAATAGCAACTAATTTTAAGTGTTTGACTGTTTTTAAAAATCTGCTATAGCATTGTTGCATCGGTCAGTGGGAAGATAAAAAATCTTACCTCGTTTTCATATGAACATTAGCACCATTTTTCAGTAGAAACTCAATAGTCGGAATATTCTCTTTTAAAATAGCCTCATGAAGCGCTGTTCTTCCTTCAGAATCTGGTGCATTTACGTCAGCGCCCATATCTAATTTTTAAACGTAAATCAATTTTTAAATCATTCGATATTTATTAACATAAAAAATCATAAATAGAGTGTGAGTCAGAGTTAAGCCTTGGGGTACTCCCAAGCTTTTTTATACGTTATTTACTACTTCCGGAGTAATACACTTACCTAACATCTTCTTGATAGTTCTCAGTTCATCGTGTTCTATGGCATTCAGTAGCAAAGCACTGAACACTTTCTCTGTAACTTCTATCAACTGCTTTGGTGATTGAATGTTCAGGCTGACAGCTAACGCGTCTATGAGAGTGCTATCCTGAAAATACAGAAAATTTTGCGTTTACTAAATAGTCCTCATACGAATTAAATGGTCTTTATTGCGAAAATACTGTGCGTACTAAGCGTTAAATCAGTTTCAAAAAAACGTTAAAGAAATGTCAGCGTCAAATATGTCATATATTTCTTTCCCTCTTCTTTCTCTTGATTTTACACCTGCGTGTGTAACAGCTAGTTTTTGTATTTCGAGCATTAATTTTCTCAAATATTGTATTTTGTGAGAAGAATACAGATGTCTAACTATTGGCATCGTTTGATTTAATATTATCGACGCCCTATCATTCTTTGCCGTATCATCCTTTGCTGTATCATTCGGTGCCGTCGCCGCAGCACGTGGTGTCATCTCAGAATACAGAGAAGTCTTCGCCGATGCAGTCGTCAGTAAACAGTATCAAGCTCGGTAAATGGTAATAGAAAATATAAACACTTATTGACAATCAATAGGAACCTTACCTCTACAGGTACTGAGGATGTATTTGTGAGTTCACCTCTTATGTTTGTCGCCATCATCTGAAACCAAAATTATAATTAGGTATAAAATATAATGCCTTTTATGCATATGCACTTATAAAGATTTTTACGCAATTCACAGATGATGTTCTCTTATTAATTAATTAAGGTAAGCATTAAAACGTGCCAGATTAATACAATTACATTTAAATATATGTAGTTGCTTTATATTTTTATTAGTAGAGAGGTGGTTTTAGATATATGTACCTCAACCTTCTCCTTATACGTGAGTTCAGTTTTGGTGAGTACATACGATAGCTTGGTGAGGGCCGCCTCCGGTGTCATATCGTACCCAGACACCACTCCACATTCAGTTATTAGCTGTAAACAAAAATTTAGTATTATCAGCATTCATATCACTCATAGTAATTTTTGTGTCATTATCTTCAGCAGCAACAAATGTTTTAGTATCATCTGTAGTCAATTTAGTGTTTTAAGCACCTGTTATAGCTATTGTAAATTGCTTATGGATTCCATAATAGCTATAATATATTCTAATTATATAATTCGCCAGCGTCAGCATATCTAAATTAAATACATTACCAAAAGAAGCGAATTACTAATATTTCACAGCATTGGATATATTATTATTATAAAGCCGTACTAGCAGCCATTTAGCTTATGCGTGTGTGTCAAACAGTTTGATGATATTATTTCTTAGTAGGTCCAGTTTGTTTTCACTGAAAATGCCATCATAGTAATTATGTGGAATAGCTTTTTTTATTTTTAATAATTTTTCGGCTCCAAATCCTCAACATATGGAAGAGAACGGCAGTTTTCAATTTGTTAGTTATCCGTTTGTTCCACTTATGTATTCAATTGTAAAAGTGACTTGCAATAATTTAATCTCATACCACTCCCGTCTCGTACATGCCGGCCTCAACGCCACCTCTGGGACACTGGGTGATGTTAACGAATATAACGCCTCTATGGACAGCAGCACGAAGCTCATTGATGATGTCCTCACGGTTCGACGGAATGTTACCAGCGCCGTAACTCTCTATAACCACACCTGAAATATACACTTATGTTGATCCGGTTTATAGAATAAAATATTTAGTTTTAGTGAGTTACTAAAAGTTGATCTTAATTTAATAATATTGTCGAGTCATTTCCTAGCTGGAATCGTGACGAGGATCCTTAGAATTACGCGGTGGATTAGTTAATTTCAGTAGCAACACTGCACACACTTTACGGCTTCCACTTCATCAGGGCTAGCATAGCGTATGTAGATATACGAAAGTATAGACAAACTGACAGATTGTTGGGTTAAACTGACAGATTTCCTGCGGGCGACATCTAGCTATTGGTAAAAGCGTTTGTATGCAAAGAATAAGTTTTTAAATTCGTGTGGAGAAACTGTTCCCTACCTTCGATGGGCGGCTGACAGAAAGCCTTAATCACAGACGAATTGATGCTTGGAAATATCCGCAGCAGTCCGACGTTCTTAGACATTCTGTTGTGTAGCTGGCACCTCTCTATGACCGTGGGCTTGAAAATCGCCTTCTTGTTCACTTGGAAGTCGATACCCACTTCCACCAGCGGTACGCAGTTTGGTGAGTCGAATGCAAAGAGATTGTTTACTGAGATCTTGCTTGTCCTAGAAGAAAGCAATATTTTTATTTCTTTTTTTTAACCGACTTTCAAAAACGAGGTGGTTATATGTACGGCTGTGGATATATATTCTTTTTATGTATTTACAACCATAGCTCCGCCGTTTGTGATTCGATTTTTAAAAGGGAACTCCTCAAAATCGGTAGCATGTCCATTTAATCATGAGCTAATCTGAAATCTTTGGGACTGGCACCGACTTCAAAATTGTGAAGAATGTGTCCAGAACTAGTTGAGGTGTATTTAAATTCTAAAAAAATCCTATTTAGGGACTAATATTATTTCATACTTTTCAGTTTATAGAAGTTTATATTGTTCTTGGAAGACGGTTTTCCATTTTTTCTTTAGCTTTATGTGACCTTATAGGATGAACAACTGGTCAACGCAGGAGAGGATCATCTCATAATCATCTGTCTTTAAACAACCTTCATCAGGCTCTAATGTTCTTGCCATATTTGGGAACAATTCAGCCCCGGATCTAGGACACGGGCTTGCCAATTGCTATAAAGTAATATTATATAATGGGGAAAATCGAAAGAGCATCTACGTCATTTTCATTTAAGTCGGTATATGTCAATTTCATGTAAGTTTCATCTGTCGGCTGGGTTTGACATACCGGACAAACTTCGATCAATTCGTAATCTGTCTAAGTTTCAACTTCCCTGGGGCAGTAATAAACAAATAAAATAATTATAATAATGTTATCACCTGTTGCCTCTAAATAGTTTCCCGCCAAAGTAAATAGTCACCTCTGGAATGTTCAAGCCACCGGATATCAGCAGAGAGGACACAAAGTTGTCCGAGCCGTCGCTTCTTGGCTCGAATATTGGAATCTGTAACAGTAGCGATGGATAAATTGGGTATTTATTCATTTGGGTATGTACCGGGAAAATTAGGTTTTTACCGGGTAGGTTGGTGGAATTATCCCATAGAGATTCCAAAAAAATCTTCATAACTCACAACAAATTTAGACGTTTCTGTTTATCCGGGCGCAAGTTACTTTATGTAATTTATTTGTTTAAATTTATACTTATATATTTTAGTCTATCACAGTGTTTATTTTATTACAGTTTTATTTACCCAAAATTTTACGTGAGTGTAAATACCTGGGTACATGACCATCTCATGAAACAGACAACAAAACAACCAATTAGATGTGTTATTGAAGTTATTCAGTTTATAATTATTATTACAGACAGAATTGCACAGTTGAGTATGAATGCTAAAGTGGCACGACCTTAAGGTGGTAGTCTGACAAGTGGCAAGTGATCGTCCCACCTATTAGGACGCTCTCAAAATCTATGGTCATAAAGCTATCTGGTAAATCAATCAAACCTGAGATCCAGTAAGCACGACGGACTTGCCGATGTTCTCGAACATGAAGGACAGCGCAGACGCCGTGTACGACAGCGTGTCCGTACCGTGAAGCACCACGAAGCCATCGTACTTCTCGTAGTGACTCTGGAAATATAAGGTTACCAGAGGTGTATTTACCCCAGAAGAGCTATAGCTTGGGGCGGCAGGATGCGAGTAGAGGCGGAAAGCTACAGGAGTCCAAGGCGCGCAATCTAGCTCGTGGCTACTTATCAAATGCTCACGGAATGATGACAACGGCTAATCAAGTGTTCTGACAACCCTAGGCTAATCATCAACCTAAGCTTTTTTTTTCATTTTCAGGGGGTGATAAAATCGATTCATAGTAATAGGGCATTTGGCACTTTTTGCAAAAGTAGGTCAATTTATTTCTAACATATATACTTTTAAGTGAATATTTCTATTTTCTCAAAAGAAATTCGCTAAACATTCGCAAAACAACTATAAAATTTATGTAATTTCGAATGCCACGAAACCGCTGTCCGCCATAATGGAATGTATGTGACGTCACTTATCGCAAAAGAAACAACTACTTTTATTTTTACTTTTCTTTTCATGACATTCATTAAATTCAAAACATGTTTTAAAAATCAATCTATAATTTTAAAAACCCCTTTCTGAAGTTAATAATAAAGAAGTTAAAAATTTGAACATTTTACACCACCCTCGTCGTTGTTTGTTTTCAATATTGTGACGTCACAGACTCTCATCATGGCCGACAATGTTTCGGATCACGTGATATACAGATTAATAAAGGCAATTTTGAAATTGAAATTATAAATTGATAAAACGAAAATCAATATATTTAGCTATTTAATTAATCAGACTATCATAATAATCTCTTTTATTTTTTATTCGTAAGGGCAACTAGCCTATTAGCATGCACTGATGTTAGCACCCCCTTCCGATCCTCGTACTCGTACTAAAAGTGTAGTCACTATTATATATAGAAGTTATTAGGTGTATAATTCACTATTAAAATGTATGTTGTATTTATAATAACTATTGTATCTTTGGAGAAGAATTTAGAACATACCATAATATCTTCAGCAATTTGTACCCACTCCGCCTCCGACATGTTTGACGAATCCAGCAGGTTCTCATACTCTATTATCTTGTAAAATATTCTTATATCGAAATCCTTAACCTCTAAAAATGCATAAAAAGATTTAAATGTAAACAAACGATAACATTTTCACACTCATCCATATTTTTTACCGAAAAAACCAACAAAATAAATCTTACCTGGTAACACCAACAAGTAAGTGTCAAAGTCAGTTTCGCTCAGTCTTTGGCGCCAAAATGTGTTGTCGTGTAGTTGCGGGTATCCTCTTATGAGATTTTCGAAAGCGCCTTTTTGCGGTATTAGTACTGAAATATTAGCAATAATAGTAATATTTATTTTAATTTCCTTATTACATTATTTCATTAATAACACTTTTATGTCGTGTGTGATGTACTACTAATGTAATTTAGCTTTAGTCGCTGACCCATATAATTATTAGGTGGATAAATAGTATGTATTACAATTTGATAACTCTTATTCTTATCTTATCTTTCTTAAACTAATTGTCGCCTATAACATATTTTACTACCACTTTTTCTACTACTGAACATGTCGTTTTGTATGTGCGCGTTGTTGCGATTCAAAAGTTATCTACTTGCTTGAATTACTTTTTTTACCATTGAAAAATAACATCAACTCTTTTAGCCTCAAACATAACGCTTTTTGAGTGGTTACTGTTAGGAATTCTTTCGGTTAAGCCCGACTTAACCGACCAAATTACACGAGTTCGCCATTTCTCTAGTATTACTATAGTACATAAATGTGTATCGTGTTAATTTAATAATAACACGATATACATTTATGCACTACAGTAAAGGAATAAAACCGGTTATGACGGGATTCGATAATTGGGTGCTCATATCGAGTTATTTATCTAAAGTGAAGCTTGTCCTTATCATCACTTCATTAGAACATTAATTAGATTACACATTCCAATTTATTTTCCTAGCCGTTACTTTCCGTACACCAAGCACAATGATTGATTTTCATCTTGGTCATAAACTTTGTATAATACATAAAAGCATGAAGCTATGTGGATATTTTAATGGTGAGGAATGAACCGTGCCAGTAAAAGAAACTATTGTGTTATATCCATCGTTATAATATCTTGCTCTGCCTAAGTAACTTAAAAGTATAACATCAACTTCATAGGAAACTTAAAAAGCGTTTCCTGCTAAAGAAAAATTAAATAGGGAACCCAATAGGAACCCGTTATACATGCATCAGAACATCTACAATCTACATCTATTGAAATTGGCACTTTCTCTTGTTATCTATAAAGAGAGAAATTAGAACTTAAAATATTCCCCACTTTTCCTATTTTCTTATGATTCATTTCCTTGGTCCCTTATGTGGTCCCTGAAAATATATCAAAGGCCTTTCGTGGTTGGAATACCGTCGATCCTGGTGACAACTGACACAGCATAGGACATACAGTGATGGTAATGTGTAATCGGACTCAGCTCGTCTTACATATTAAGCTACCATGAGCATTAGGCGATAACCATAGCTTCTTTCATATAAACGGCAAAAGTGTGCTTTTAGAAGGTGCTAATCTTCCACAAAGTGTGAAGTACTTTATGACGAACTAAACTAAGAGCAGCATCAACAGCAAACAGAATATCATGCAAACAACTTATTGCGTGATCCCTCGTGTTATCACAACACTAATATAACAACAATAATTGCACATTGCATCTACGCAAAAGCTGACACAACCTTCTAATGTTTATAAACAGTTCTACAAGGAGGTTTTAAAACGATGCCGAAAAAAATAGCCCGGGCCCACCCTCAGCGCCGTACTGTTATAGTTTTTCATTACCCATCAAGTATAGTTTCGCATGTATTTAACTGCATGTTTCTAATTGGTGAAAACTTTTAATTGACTTTATGATCTCTTTTGATTTTATTCTTATTGTATTTGTGCAAGCTTTAACTTTCTGAACACAATAAAATAAAAATAAAATGTATTCGTTTGTTCCTATACTAGCACCATTTAAGGCATCGGGACGTAATTACTACGACTTCAATGTCTGTAGCAACCTCAAACATCGCGTTATTTCCTACACGACGTGGTCTATTATTGCTGTTTAACATTCAGAAACACGTTTACCTAATTTTTTGCTCTCGATTGGAACATTTCGTGTGCAAGTCCAGCTCGCACTCGTCTGGTTTTTCTTCCGGGTGTCGTCAAGGACTGTCGCACACGTAAGAGTTGACTGAACTTTATAATTGTTTAAGTATTCTTTATAATAATATTATCTAACTTTTATCACGACTGTCGACCTTTAAACGGTGCAAGTCATCAACGAGCTAATTTTGATGCAAAGTTATTTTAAGTTCAAATCGGCTTATTTAACTGGATTGTGACGACTACACAGCCTCAACCATAATCCAAAATCGACGAATAAAACAACCTATCTGCTTGTTTTACATATTTTACAGCTGTTATATATTTTCGCGGAGTAATTAAGATATAGAAAATAAAGTTTATCAGTTATCAGTCTAAAACATGCTCCCTTATCTACGCACTAGTCGCACGACACTATCGCCAGCATGTTACCTAGATATTACTTCATTTATTTCTGCGCAATATTTCAAGGATTTTTCTTTTTGATACAAGCCTCAAACAGCAAACCTTATATATTGAATAGTTATGTACGCAGATTTAATATTATTATTATGATTGTAATATAGAGTAGAACTTCGATAACACAAGTTAAAGTCGGTACCAGCTTACATAGCATGATTTGTCTACGTTTGAAAATTTTAACTTGTACCGTCTTCAAAATTATGAAGATTGTGTACGGAAATAGGCTGATGCCACACCGAATTCTAAAACAGGCACTATTAAAGAATAAATATTATTTAATACTTTTTAGTTTCTTTTTTATTGTTTTTGTTTTTTCCTTTAGAAGTCGGTTTAAATTTTTTGTTAAAAATAATAATTTCACCCTTTTTAGTTACCCAAATTTATAATGTAACTTATAGAGAACCACAAGGCATGATACATTTTTTATGTTTTTATGTTAATTAAGGGGCAAGGGCAACACTCGTAACATCCGAAGAGTAGCATGTTTATTGCCAGATTTTTTATGAAAGAATAGGGAATATGCAGTGGTGGCACAGGAATATTCCAATTAGTGTACGGCGAGGTACTTAGCGACAGTATAAAAGACCGAGAACAGAGAAAACTGAGCCGCCAGCAGGCTTGTGCCGCCGATACGTATCTTGTAAGTAAAGCCCACAACCTAGCTCACCATAATGTTGAGGACAAATGTCGGCGGCTAAGGTGTGTAGCGCGCCTTAGGAATGGCTCGACAAGCTACGGAATAATCATCTTGAATAATTGTGGGTTGATGAATGAAGCCATAGTAGCTATGACGATGATGATGATTGATATAATTTGCTTAGTAGCGTATGCATTGGGTTCTTAAAACAACGCCGAAATTTCCAAATGTGTTTCTCTAATGAATAAGGATTTCCATTAGCACCTTGTGAACCATGGTAGGCATTTATTGGTACAAAATCTTACTTATTGGTGCTAAACGATACTTATAATGTAACCAAAATCATATTTCCCTTGAAATTTTTAGGTGTTCTGGGGTATAATAGGGTCATAATGCGATAGTGAATGGTGC
>JAOTAV010035563.1:0-19075 GCA_026546445.1 Cyclargus thomasi
CGGGGCGTAACGAAACAAAGTGATAATAGGGCAGGGCTAGCGTAGCGTCGGTAGACATGCGAAAGTATAGAAATTTTATAGTTTTTCGGGATAAACTATTTTTTTCGTCATCGAAAGTCTTTATTAAAGCATGACAACTATTAGAATCTGTGATATTATAACCGTTGCTATATAGGAAGTTTCTGTATTTTGTCAATATTGTAATTTAGTCGAGTAGTAACGCCATGCTTGGTTATAAAAAAAAAATCACATAGAAAGAAACTGTCATTATTATTCTCCGAAGTGTCCGCAGGGATACATTAAGATAACTCTGCTGAGGTATAGATAGATATAGATAGATATAGAAATATCTATCTATACATATAATAAAACAGTAAAACTCATACAAACCTCAAAGTAATATTACTTTATTTATAACATAATATATTTTTTTACATACTTTGATTACTTTATTATTAACTGCTTGTTAATAAGTATTAATATAATAAAGTTAAGGGCCTGATTCACCGCTTACAGATAGTCTATCCGCAACTTAATTTGACAGATGTTGTATGGAGATTCTATAAGAAAATTGTGGATAACCTAACAAAAACTTTATCAGTAAGCAATGAAACTGGCCCTTAATCTTGTAAGCCTGCCAGCTGACAAACGAGGTTGTTTACAAACTGTTTCCTAACGCCTAATAATTCATTTTGTCAGATTTCGCCCTAAGCCCTTTATTTACTTTTGATCTCAGCAATATATCAATCCAATTTGATAAATAGTTTTTTAAATAACGGAGCTTCCTAGTTTAGAAGATTAACAAGATGGACATATTTTTGTTATTTCTTCAGCTTGGAAATAGTCCCTGAATAAATCCTTTTGCTGGAGCTACGCTTCGCCATGAACGGACCGTCTCCACCGCTGAAATACAACGGCCTCGCAGAAAACTGGCGTTAAACAGCACTTCCGCTTTAGTCTATAAGACTTTGCCGGTGTTTCAACTGTTCTCTATTCTTTTTCCCTTCCCCTAAGAGTCTTAATGTTACAAGTGTCCATGCATTGCGTGGCGACGGCAGTTGTTTTCCATCCTGTGACCTGACGGCTCATTTCCCCCCTAATTTCATTAGAAAAAAGTAATATAATTGCATTTTTGTGGCAATAAAAGGTACAAAAGGTAAGCGTTAAAATAAAAAAAAAATAGGATAATAATTAAATATCATTTTTATAATTCAATCAATTATTTTTATTCATGAATATTTATAACTAAGGAGGTAAAACACTACATTTTGGTAACATTTAACATAATATTTAAATCACTACTACACTTTCACAAACCCTAATCCATACTAAACCCACTACAAAAACTAAATTCAGTAGAACCTCGATAGTTCAAACCTCGGTAACATAAAAACCTCTACTTCTTCAAAATTGAAATGTCCCCTTTCTATCAGTGGCTAAGAATAACTTGAAAATTTAAAACCTCTGTAATTTATTTTGTGTTTCCTTAGGACATTATCCAGATTCAACTATGCTAGAGAAGAGAGGTATGGTTCGTAATGCGTATGTCATAAGTAATTTTATTTCCAGGAATAATAATGCCGATCTTCGGGCGCGTATTTTCGGACTAGTCTGTACAGAAACTTCAATTACTTTAAACATCTCCTTTACAAGCAGCATTAGTAAACTTCTCCCAAATAAACCTGCTCTTGTCGATAATTTTATTAGCTTGGAATAAGTTCTCAATGGCTGTTTTTGCTTCGGCACTCATCGTCTTCGAAGTACTTAATATCCAAGCCATATCTATAAAAGAAAGCAAATATTTAAAACTTTAATATTATGGTTTTGGTGGCTTTATGTGATCAAATTTCTTCGTCTTATCAAAGTCGCAAAGTTACTGCTAAAATTGTGAGGTATTTTACAGTAAGTTTTAAGGCGAATGTTTGAGTGTCTGTTCGTTACTTAATGACGCAAAAACCAAAACTAACAAAGGAATTTAATGATAGTGTATTATAGAATACGAAGGCTATTGAAATATAACTGATTGATCGCATACCCACAGACATTTAAAAAATGCTAGTTCATACTGTGTAAAGTTTGAAATGAACGTTTGGCCTGCGATCAGTTCAGCCTTCCCATAAAATATAAAGCCTTGTTTTCCTCACATTAAACTGCGGGAAAAATACGTCAACAAAAATTTTACAAGTTCTTACCAGTTTTTTTCTTGGTCTGTTCATCTATCATACAGAAGTAAAGAACCGCATAGCTGTTGTAGTCCACCGCCATTATGATTGTTGGGATTGTGTTGTCAGATTCACCTGAAATAATAGAATAACGTTTTGGGACTGTAATAATAAAAAGTCAACCATTCATCCGAATGATTGACTTTTTATATATTTTTTTTAAATCTTAAGAAATGGATCACTGTCTAATTTTTTTCAATATTGTTTAATTCATTAGGAACTATGACATGTTGTAGATAGTCTATATGTCACTAATCAGGAAGTGCTAAATAGGCCCTTGTTACTTTAATTTTTATTTGCGTTAGATATTAAAACTAAAACAACTTACCATTGAAAACCCTAGAATGGTAATACATGACACCGTCCTTATTAGTTTTCAAATCTACGGATCCACCAAAATTTCTAATATCATTATTAGCGGTACTCCGGACATTAAAAAGTACGACTCCTTTCTCTTCTTTGAAGGTCATAATTGTACAATCCTCAGATCCCTCGAAATCATCATTGTATCTTGCTATTTCATACCAATTTTTTCCTTCGAACTGTAATTTTTTAATAAGGCGCAATGAGCATGAAACATGAGCAGATAGAATCTTTTAGTTTTCTACTTTAACATTTTCACAAAACCTACACTAATATTATAAAGACCAAGAGTGTGTTTGAGGCGGTTGATCTCTGGAAGATACTGAACCGATTTCAAAATTCTTTCACTGTTATAACCTATGTAGGTTAATACTTGTAGCGATCTAGGAGATGTCACCTAGATCGCTACAAGTATAATTTTGAATTGAAATTTAATGCTTGCGCGGGACGAAATAATTCCACGAGTGAGTTAGATATATTTACCTGTCTTTGTCACATTTTTTTGCTCTATTAGTCGTAATATGATATCATGAAATATGTTATAATTGTATATATTTTTTTTATAACTCTAATTTCTAATAGTTCTTAAGATTACACGTTTATAGAAACATAATTGCAAACGATATTCAGTAATTTCTATCTAAAGATATAGAATGAATTGTCAAAGTAAAAATTGTATCTAAAGTCATATTAAAAAAACGTAAAATTAAATTACTTACAGCAGACATGTTGAAATTTGGAACTGGCTTAACATCAGGGCATTGTGAATAAACTAATGGTAGAGCACCGAATACTAAAAACAAAAACTTATACATCTTAAAATATATACAAGATCAAAATTTTTAAATTGGTACTTGTTTTGGAAGTTCTGACGGTTTCATTCATACTGTACCTCAAGTTACCCGTCATATTTATATAAAAGTTCTCCAAACAAGGCTTACGCATAATCAATTAATTATTTTGTTGAAAATTCCTTTTCGTTATAATAATTATGAATAACATTTTGTTTTTAAATTTTATTGCTAATTTATTCTTTGTTAACAATGACGTTAACTAACTAAATTAAACAAACAATAAATTACGTTTGTTAAGAGATTTCTCAAGTTTTTTAAGTTCCTTGTAAAATTTTCAAATATATTTAAGGTACTCTAAAAATATTATATAAGAAAACAAAAGAGAACATAGTAAAAACTTTTTTGTAATAAATATTATATATAAATATTTTTTTTTCTATGTTACGAACTACAAAGAAATTTTTTATTTGTCCGATCTGTTTTCGCCAATCTTTTTGGAAGAGAAATTTGCCGTGGGAGAGCTTCCCATCAGGTAACCCGTATGCTAGCTTGCCCCCTAAATATCATAAAAAAGAATCTTAAATTTAGTTCCACCTCAATTCTGTATTTAAGCGTCTTTAATGCAAGCAGCTTTCGTGAATTTTTCCCAAATAAAATTTTCTTGTCAATAATTTTACTGGAGTGAAGTAAATTTTCAATACCGCTTTTGCGGCTGGACTCAAAGTTTTGGAAGTACTATCCAAAACTTTGAGTCCAGTAGTATCCAGGCCATATCTGAAAAATAATAATTTCTGAACAACAAATTTAATATCCCAGAATTAAAATTTGCTAAATTCTTTCTGACAACTGAAACTAGCGACACTACACTTCTTGTTAAATGTATTCAACATTTAACAAACGTAAATACGTTTTCCAAACATATTTTTTTTTATAGAAGGGAAGTGTATTGTCATGTTGTGTCCTGGACTTTAAGGCATGTGATCACTGACCTCTATAAATACGCTAGACTGATGATGAGCCTAGCCATGGTAAGGAGATTTGATTTGCGTCATTTTGGCGTTGATCTCAGTGACGAGCGGGAAAGGAACTAATGGGACAATGGGATAGAATGTATAAATAAAATGGTACTATGTAGGTCAATCAAAATATTATGATACGATCGTAGACGGGGGGAAGTATACCTACTTCTTGGTTTTTTTGAAAATCATAATATTTACGTTTAGTAAATTAAGCTTTTTTTTTTTTAAATATTCCGCGAAATAAAATTCTGTAATTAAGGCAGCTAAAGTAGTTAAAATAGCAAAATTAACGTCTACAAATATATATTGGAATTAAAAAAAAAATGTATGGGCATAAATTTTTTAAGTCCTGCTTATGTATGCCGTCCACCGCAATGCCTTTAACAAGATTATTTCGATCCGATAAAATGCCGCTCTATGACATAGACTTTAGGTTTTTTATTTTCTAGCGAAATTGCTCAAACGCCCATGTTGTCGCTGCTCTGTAGCGCTGTAGAGGAAAATGCAACCTAAAGTATAAGGTCATATAGTGGCCTGGTCTTATATTTTATCGGGCCGAAATAATTTCATTCACGGTGAAAGCGTTCGGTCGATAAACGGTCTTAATTGAATTTTTTTTCTAAATATTGGAGTTATGTATGATTAAAATATTTAAATTGCATTACGCTAAAAATAAATTGTTTTAAAATACCTCTTCCTAATATATTCAAATTTAAAATTATAATAAATTTTATTTTAATTAGCGGTTTGTTGTGAGAGAACGAAGTCGTTTGTTAAATATTTTTAAAGTGTTAATAAATTGTTTTCCCCAAATTATTACAAACTTGAAATGATCTAAAATAAGAACTAGGTCGTCTGAATTTAACTGCGAATTAACAAAGTATTCATTATCTAGTACAGCTATAAAATAAATCCCAGGTTTACCTGAAGCAAAATAATCTCTAGAACAAAAACGGATCCGACCATAAAAGGTGGTCGAATTAACGAAATATTTCGGTAACTGTTCGAGATATCATTATAGAAAACATTTCGGTAACGTCACAAATAAAACTTACCAACTGAGATCAGTCAAGAGAGAGTTGTTTTTATGTGTTTGTGAAATAGCTGATAACCGTAATTTCTTTAGGAACTATTGGTATGACTCGAAAGTCTTCCGAGAGCTTGCCGTGGAAGCGCTATCCTTTGACAATGGGACCGCTCTAGGAACATATTATTTTGCCTTAGATTTTGCTGAATATTTTGGAAAATTGTGATTCTTTCTAAAGATTTTGACATTTGATCTACCCTCTTATTCATAGAAATATTAAAACAGAGTTTAACTAATCAAGGTTGGCTGTCCCTTTCTGTCGTGTGACCTATTCAATATTCCAGAAAGGGACAGCTAACATTGATTAGTTAAACACTGTTTAAATATTTTTTTGAATAAGGGGGCTAATCAAAGTAAGTTAATACATATTGATTTAATTCTGTACGTAATCAATTCTATTGTTGGTTCTTGGTGGAAATTTATGTTCAATATTTGAAACACACATTATACTTGCACTGTATTTACTTCAATTTGTATAACTTTATATTATAAGAACTATTAACTAACAATGAATTTTTTCGTTTTGAGTCTTTTATGAATAAAATATTTTTAATAAAATAGTTTTAAATTATTTCGTAAATATAAAGTAGTTTTTTAAATGATATTTAGGGCCTGATGGAAAGCAACTGCCGTCACACATGGACACTCGTGACATCCAAAGAGTCGCAAGTTCGTTACCGGCCTTTTTGAGGGTATTGGGAATGGGATTAGGGAAGTCGGGCCACCGGTAAACTCACTCACTGAACGAAACACAGCACAACGCCGTTTCACGCCAGTTTTCTGTGAGGCAGCGGTATCACTACGGTTCAGCCGGCAAACTCGTGCCGAAGCACGGTTCTCCCACGGCAATGAGCATCCGTATTATGTACTTGAGATCGAAAAAAGTCTCATGGTACACGCCACCACCGGGGTTCGAACCTGCACCCTCTCGAGTGCGAACCAAAGGCCTTACCCACTAAGCTACAACTTCACTACCATGATGAGCAAAAATCGCGGCAACTTTTCTAAGGTTACTTCATAACGGTAATATTAATTTTAATAACTCGATGACTATAAAAGCTACAAAACTTTTGGTCATACATGTCGATAGCGTTTTTTTTTCTGATTATGACGTCATCAAAATGTCAATTTCGACCAGATGTTGGTTAACGGTATTTAAGCTTGAGGACGGCAGATCGACCCTACATTTTTTCATCATGACATCAAACATCTATAAGAAGCATCTCATATCTCTTTTCAGGGAGACAAAGAACTGGCAGCAAATACAGAAGCTACCCTCACACAATCTCACGGTGACGCAGCTGGCTTTCGCGCCCGACAGTCGGAGACTGCTGTCGGTGTCGCGCGACCGAAGGTGGACCGTATTCAAGAGGCGGGAAGGTTCAAATCTGTTTGACATGGAAGCGTGCACAGACAAAACTAATGGAGTGCACACTAGGATCATATGGTGTTGCGCCTGGTCTCACGACGGACTGGTCTTTGGTACTGGATCTAGAGATGGAAAGGTAATGGAAAGATCCCTGGCACACGACGACTTTGTGGCGATACAATCGCGCGATTACACACAGCGACCGCTTCTATCGATGCTTGTGCGTGTCGCGATACCATTTCTTGAAAAAGTTGCCATGCGCTAGAGATTTCATAATAGGCAATATGCGTAAAAAACAAATATTTTATTGAATGCAATTAAATTATTATGATAGTGGACTAAAAGATATACAGAATGACAAAGAAATCTCAGATTTCTGTTGAGAAATGACCAAGATATTGGCCTGTTTTCTACCCATCCCTTTCTCTCAAAACGTAATTTTATATGAACACTGTATGCAGCTTATAGACTTTGACGTCACAGTCAATATCGGGTCTCTCTTTCTAACTGACTACTATAAAGGCTTGTAACTTTGTTATTTTCAATTTTATCAAAAAACTGATTGGACTACATCGTTTATCAATAACGATGTATTTATTTTAACCAAAAATTAAAAATCATGCATATTTCCTATTATAATTAGATACACGCACAAGTGTGTGAAAAACGTAACGAAATTTTGTCATCTGGAAACGAAATGGATAATTTTACATTTGCATTTATCTTTTTTCAGGTTTGTCTGTGGTCAAAAACAGGTTCCGTAGCTGAAACGTCATTAAAAGAATATGGACTATTCGGTAAGTATTTAGTTGATATTTTAGAAGTAAATTTTTAAAAATTTTGGCTCAGACGCCAACCATGTGTAACTTACTGCATTTTTTATTATTTTTAGAAAGAAAATAGGAACCGACATTTAATAGACCTACGTTATTCGGTCGCAATATGTCAATTCCATGTCGTGATATTTGAGCTGGGTTTGACATAACGCGACCAACTTACATAGATCTCCAATCTCTATTTAAACTGTCTTAATTGGACGCTAAGTACCAAGGGAGAAATTGAAAGAGAGCTAGTTGATGGACGTACGTGATTTGGTCAGAATGAGTCAATTCCATGTATGTTGTGATGTTTCGGCTGGGTTTGACATAACGCGACCAACTTAGATACATAATCTGGCTCCGTTTCAATTTCCCTGATTGTACACTAAGTACCTTCAAATACAACGTATAAGTATAAGATATAATATAAAGTATAATATATAAAGTTCGTCATTTATTAAGTTAGAGACCTAAAATTGTTTCTGAACTGCTGATTCAAAATAAGTAAATACCTGTTTAAGCTTTTAAGCTTTTTATGAAATTTTACCTCCAGGGGTTTTTTTTATTTAAAAATAAGGTACATCTATAGGCTTTTCGCCCATATATATTCCTTTGTTTGTACTCCTTATGTTAGGTTTTTTGTACCTAGGATCTCATCCAAACTTCTTATTCAACTTATATAACATTATTGTTACCTTTTTGTACCTCCAGGGGTTAAAAAAGGTGTTAAAAATTGATAAACTATGTATGAAAATTAATAAACTTAATGCGAGTGAATCCGCGGGAAAAAGCTAGTTGTAAAAATAAAAAACTAATCTCGTTTCCAGGATCCCCCTTAGAAGTAGCCAAAGAGTCAGTGACGGCTTTGGACTTTGCCACCCGTCATGCGGCGTCTATATTAGCGGTCGGCTTCGACTCCGGCCGGATACGAATATACGGCTTCAACCCCAGCTGGTCGCTGAAGATTGAATTGGATAACAGGTATAGTTCGTTCAACTCAGTTGTGCGCAACCTTATGCGCGTCTATGTGTAGGTAAGCCTTGTTCACTAAGACGGCGCCTGCCGCGTCACTGCCACGTGAATGAAAGTTGTGCATGCACAAGCGCACGCAAACATAGGGCCGCGCGCACAACTGAGTTGAACTATCTGTAATTTGAGACTTTGCGACCGTTCAAATATTACGTAACTAATTTTAATTATCTTCAACCCTCATGTAACGCACTGTTTCTTTTGTTTGATCCCAAGGGAGCATTTAATCAGAATAAATATCATATTATAAAAACCAGATAATAACCTCTTTGTATACCAAAATTTATAATAATCCGTTCATCACACATTTAAAAGAGACAAACTTTCTTATGGACACTTGCAATATCAGAAGATACGAGTGTCTTAACGGTTTTATGAAGGAATAGACCAAGGCAATAAGAGATATCAGGTTGGGCCTTTGGTAAATTCACTTACTCGAAAAACACAACACACTTTTTTATGATATTATTTTAGAGGGCAAACGAGCAGACGGGTTGCATGATGGAAAGCAACGGCCGTCGCCCATGGACACTCATTTTAGAGGGCAAACGAGCAGACGGGTTACCTGATTGAAAGCAACGGCCGTCGCCGGACACTCGTGACATCCGAAAAGTTGCAAGTGCGTTGCCGGCCTTTATGAGAGAATAGGGAATGGGAATAGTTAATAGGGGGTTCCGGGAAGTTGGGCCACCGGTAAACTCACTCGCTGAACGAAACACAGCACAACGCCGTTTCACGCCAGTTTTTTGTGAGGCTGTGGTATCACTCCGGTCGAGCCGGCCCATTCGTGCCGAAGCATGGCTGTCCCACGGCAAACTTTCAAACTGGCGTTTTAATAAGTCACCTTATCCTATTGTAATGCAACTAACGTCGCTCATACGCTCTTGCAAAGTTGCGAAATCAAATCGATGGAATAAGAGTAACTCTCTTAACATAGGAATAGGGGGTTGGGAGTTGAGCCGTTTTCCACCGCACGCCGTTACCCTCAACGAGATTATTTTAAACCGATAAAATGACACTTAAATACAGATATTGTATGTTATTATTATTTAGCTTAATTATATTATTTATTCTAACGAGTGTATTAAATGTCTATAGGTTACATTCATATTTATTGTGCGCGTACTATCTTATATCCTAAGCCTATCTCTCTCCGTGGGGCTGCTGGAAGAGATTTCTTTAGAAATAAGCAGATCCTTTGTGTCGTCTTACTGTAAATGTTTTTGTGTAAACTGTTTTTCTGTAAATGTTTCCTGTGCACAAAAATTATTAAATAAATAAAACTTTTTACGATTTAATTTTCTACCGACATTGGTCTAACGCCCATGTCGTCTGCCTGCCCTGTAGAGGCGTCGTGCAAAATGAAACTTAATGTCATACGGTGGCACTTTATCGGGCCGAAACACTCTTGTTGGCGGTGACGGCGTGCGGTGGACAAACTCTGTGTGATAACTCGGTGACGTATATTCCAGTGGCGCCCACCACCTGACGGTACGTCGGTTGTGTTTCCGGCCCGGCGACGACACGTGGCTGGCGAGCTGCGGCAGCGACAACCTCGTCAGGATATATTCTATCGCTTTGTAAATTGTAAATATATTTTTATACAGTTATGATTGTTTTATATTAGCCCTTATTAATTTTAACAGAGTCATTCTTCGATTCGAGAACTTACCATGCACTTATTATTTCAAACTAAATTTGAGTAATTAGAGACCATTTACAAAGTACGTCATACAAATATCACGATTTTGAAACTCCTCCCCCCCTTGACACAGGTTGTCACAATTCTAAGTCACAAAACTATAAACTGAAGCCATAAGTGGAAGAAGCGGGTAAGTAACTTTTTAAAAACTAACGGATTTTTGCATCAATGGACACTTTAGGACAGGAAAAATAATTTGAAATTAAAATAATGTGGAATCGATGTACAGCCAGATAAATAAGCTTGGCGATGAAATTTCTAAATTACAAGATCTCTCAAAATTTTATGGGAAAAAATTAGTATTTACTCGATTATTCACTTATGTCTTCAATTGAAACCACCCCAATATTTCAAATTTCGACATTAGCCAAGTATGCTAGAGTAATATTTAATATATGCCGTACCTTATGGGTTGCCTGGAAGAAACCGCTGTAAGCGTTAAAGCCGCCTTTAATTTGCTTTATTCCCAACCTAGTTTTTTTTTTCTCTAATGTATGTTTTGTATTTTATGAGCAAATAAAGAATTAATAAATAAATAAATACCTCTATTTAATCCCGAAGATGCCCGGGTCGCTATTGGAACTGAGTTAGAACTGATACTGGAACGAAGAAAATAATTAAACACATATATAACGAGGTACATAGTTTATTTAAAAATATATATGTAGAATTAAGTAAATAAAAATATATTTTCATCTAAAATTTTAACAATTTGTTTAAATCTCTTTGTGTTTCAATTATTGAAATGGTAACATAAAATTAGACTTTTAGCTGAACCACTCAAGAAATGCCTTCGTAAGCCGGTGTTCTTCGGTGAAATTTTTGCGAGCGCCTGACGAAATCGTATAACACGCAAGGTAATACCAACGAATACGTTGTTTACAACTGGACATGTACTTTGTGATGTTGACATGATATGCCATATTTTTATCACGTGCAATAGGTTTTACGTACGCATGCACCAAAAATTACGCAGACGAACACGGCCAGATGGCGAGCAGCAATTTGATAAAATTACATTGGTCCCTTATCTGCCCATGAAATAAAACTGACTACTAGTCGTTACAAAAATATAAACTAAATAAAATTATTATTGAAATTTTAAATTAACCAAGTTTTAAGTTTGACGAAGTTTCCTTCTGAATAGTATATAATAGTAATAGAATTAAAGACGTTAAAAAGTTTTATTGATACATATAAAAGCGCATAATTTAGCACTCACATGTAAAATGAGTTCCTGCCTACTAAAGGTTATAGTGATTTATTATTATATAGGTTTCAAGGTAACAATGGTTCATATCTAAAGATTTGTAAATTATCTCAGTTCTACATATAAAATATTATAAAAATTTCATACTTTAATAAAATCGCAAAATTTACATAAGGCACAATTCTAAGTCTCTTATGTATTATATAAAAAACAAATAAAAATTCGCAATTTCGCTTATCTTAATATCGTACATACATTTATAGTAAACGTTTTTTAAGGCTTTTAAAATCTTTAGCCTTACTAATAAAAAGAACCACACTGTTTATAATACTAATTATAATTTTCTCAATGTTTTGTCGAGGTGTCATGCTAAATTTTGGGGTTCCATACCCAAAGGGTAAAATGGCAAACCCTGTTACTAAGACATTGTGGGAATGAGCGTGGAGGCCCAAAGGAAGATCTTCCGACCGAGAGAGGTGTTATGCTCGGTCAGGCCGAAGCCCACGTGATACATTTCAGCTGTAGTACATATACCGCCGTGTTTCGGAAACTTCGACAGCGCGATGCAGGATTATTACGCTTAAAGTGGGTACCGCCACAACGTCAATGTTTGTCTGTCTGTCTCCAAGCCGTATCTCAAGAACGTTAATAGCTAGAAATTTTCAATAAATGTGTATTTTTATTGCCGCTATAACAATAAATTTTAAAAACAAAATTAAATGTTTAAAGATCATAATATATTATGAGAAATGTGTTCTTGACATTTTCTTTGTTTTTACAATAGATGTCGCTAGTGTCGTCTACATTGCACAATCGCTACCATGAGGTGGTCGACTGTCATAACTGTTCCATTTTCATAATACATTGTCCAAATTTTTTGCTCTCTACTCGGAACCCTGCGTGAGCGAGTCCAAATCGCATATAATAATATCTATGGACGCTTCACACCACGTCAGTCTAGCCCCGTGCTAAGTACGCGAAGGACTTATGTCACAGACAGCAGACAACGGAAATATATTTAATACTTTTATACCATACACATGTTTAAGATATACATATTATGAAACATATCCAAGACCCAGGAACATTGAAAAACTTTTGCTCCGCCGACGGAATTCGAACCCGCGACTCCCGGCGTGAGCTACCAAAGCGCTCAACCGTTATGGCCGGCCGCATAAGGCCGGTTTTTTAGGAATATAACATTTTACATCATCTATATATGAGGCAGTGTGGATCTTTTTTTTTTTCAGGATGACCACTTACAAAACGTCTACATACACAATACACACCTGTTATATAATTTTTTTTCAGGGTGACCACTTACAAAACGTCTACATTCACAATAAACACCTATTATATAAATTTTTTTTCAAGGTGACCACTTACAAAACGTCTACATTCACAATAAACACCTATTATATAATTTCATTACTACACTGCACTTAAGTATCTTAATGTTAACATACTTATTAACTAAATGACTACTGTAGTTTTTGACATGTCAAAAATTAAGGCAACCCACAAAACATCATAATTCCAGTTTCTAAAATATACAAAAGTTTATTAACTAAAATAAAAGCTATGGTATAGTATCAATAAACTCGAAAATGCAGGCGTACATTTCGAATTCATTTACTTTATGGCCCACATAAACATCTAGTTTACCCATTAAAGGTGCATCTACGGACTTCAATGATATGTCTGTCGATTTTAATGAAATTTTGATATGAAGATGCATCATACATATAGTATTATTAATAAAACATAATAATTATTATCATGTCAAATATTATGTCACAAGTCACAAAAAAATCCGAATTAGTAATTTTGAGATTGTTTTATAATTGTATTATACTAACGTTTTTTTAATACACCCAAATATAAGCCACTTAGATACTGCCACCAATCTTAAAAGTACTATCAAGTATTTGAGTATTAACTACTGTTATACTCAGCAAAAAGTAAGTAATCGTAAACTTAAGAGTATATCAGTTGTCAACAACAATTTCCTTTTGTTTATCTGCTTTCGATTTCCTGAATGGTTTTAATGGTGTAATGAGAAAGTTTTTTATACTTTTGAACTTCTTTTTCTTGCCTCCCACGCTGGAATGACTCAGGGATGTCACCTCTGGTGTCATATCTATTCGGAGATCATTTAGTGAGAGAGACTCAGTGGGAATGCTGGGTAGTGTGAGAGTATTGATATTTATTCCGTTGGGGTGCAACGGTTTTACTGGTGTGAACCCGTTCGTTGCGTTCGTCAGTTCCGACATCACTTCTGAAGATGAGGTAGTGATTTGTGTTTGGTCTCTGAAAAAAAAAGGTTAAGTTGAGCTTCGCGCACATAGTTAGCAGGGGTGGTCACAATTTTCATACAAGTTTTATTAGTGAGCCTATAGTGTGTACTTGTTATTTTTACATCTTTTGTACCACATTTCGATTTATAAAATATTTGTATTTATATTTAGTTTTCTTAATGTTAGGCTTTCCCGGTTGATTATATGCACACACAAGTTTAATAAAATATCCAGAAAACAATACATACAAATTAAGATCCACAGGTCCCAAAGTATTGTTAAGCTTCTTCCAAAAGTTGAAAGGCGCCTTATGTTCTGGATATGTATAACGGAGGTTATGATAGAACCTCAAATGTTCTGGCAATATACACTCTCTGTACATTACTGGAATTATCTTGAGATTTTTTCTATTTGCTACAAACACAAATAAAAAGTATACAATATTTTTATTTATATAAAATAAAATTACACAAGGACTAGAAACCAATTTTTCAAAAAATGTATGCAATGCAAACCAGGTCATTAAAATAACATACCCAGTCTGTTATTAATGATTTCTAGAAAGCATTGTTACCGTATATTGAAGTTAGGAAAAACATTGTAAATCAGTAAATTCACAAAACATATATTTTTCTTTCATATACAATATGCTTAGACTTGCAGTCTATGTATGTTGTATATGTATAATAAGTATGCTTGTTTTTCTCAATAACTTTACTCACTTATGCCATCAGCCTGAGCCAGATTCATAAAAAATTTGAGTGCTGGAGTTCTTAAGAAGTCGGGAGAATAGATCAATATTATATGTCTACATCTTAACAGCATAAGCCGGCTTAATGGCTGGTATCTTGAAGCATAACCTGGAAGGAGATTGTCTTCTGAACATATCTGGAAAACAAAAGAAAACAACATTTTATTTATCCAAAATGACAATTTATAAAAGAGAAATCAAAATTTCTTACACTAAAGCCTTCCTCTGATACATTTTTTCGCAATCTTTCAAAGAACTCCTTGTCCTCTTGTGCGTACAGAACATAGGCATGGTATTGCTGAGGTGCCCCAAATGTTTTATCTTCTAATGTGATAATGTCACTTTCTGCGTCATCTAAAAAATTATTAAATTTAAGGCTGTTAAAATGATTATTTTTTTTAACACAATTTACTACTGAAATGCTTAATGTAACTTTTTAAATTACTTCACTGTTTAAAAAAATATGTAACATAATCTAGAAACAAGATAAAGCAATGAGGAAACATACCTAATAATTTGTCCTCATTTATTAAAGTCAAAAGGTCATCATGGACATCAAATCTATCTATAAGTTGTAAATGTTTTAGTAAATTGTGTACAGTAGCTGTACCATCATTCATGTCTATCCATAGCTCCAAAACCCTGCCTACTTTGTCCGTACATTGTGTATCAATACTTAGTTTAAGCTCATTTGTTATGTTTGCTAATGATGCTAGACCTCTCCAATCCCTGAAAGAAAGAGGAACTGAAGTATAAAAATAATAGTAGCCTAGGACATTAGCTGCAATCTGCTCTTCATACTAGTGTTAAAATTTATAAAAAATTAAAAGAATTTTCAATGCAAAACAAACTAAGTGTTTTGACTAAGTTTTAAGTACATTGTTTACAAATTTAAATGAGACAGTTCCTGGATGAAACTATTTAATAAACGTGGACTTTAATAGTAAATCTCTAATAGTTGTTATTAATAATATTAGCTGAATATGATTCAACACACAATCACAAACAGGACTTAAATTTTATAAACAAATAAACTAATAGCAACACAAAGATGAATTCAATCAAAATAAGAATATGGGTCTTCCTGTATCCACTTAAAATTACGTTAATTTACAACTTTTATATAAATCAAAGAAAACATATACCAGCTACTGGCCTGTCACGACATCACTAGAATGAAGTAAAAAAAACTTTTAAGTCTAAAATTGCTTGTACAGTCAACATACCTTTGCCTGGTTATCTCATCTGGTCCCACCTGCGTTAACACCTTTTTAGTATTAAGTAAAGTAGATAGCAAGTTTCGAGATTCAACAGAAAGAAGCGAAAGAGAAGCATCCAGCACTGCTTGGTCACAATTCATTTTGGAAACCTCATTACCTAATAATGTGTACTGATCTCTGCACTCATTTCAAAATTTGTTGAAATAAACGTAAATAATTTAATAATTGAATGTTATTTACTTAGTACATATAAAAACTGATTTTTTTTCTTTATTAACTAATTACCATAAATAAGGGGTATAAATACTAAGATAGATTGGCCACTTAAAACATTTTGACGGTTCCCAAAATGAAGTTATGACATTGAAGCTAGCGCAATCTTCAGTTGTCGCACGTCAACTCTGTAGCTATATTATTATTATTATTATAGGTTAGGATTTTGGGATGGTCAAAAATGTCAGATTTTTATGTTTCAAAGACTTTATTTTTGTGAAAACTGTGTGTTTGTTATGTTTAGTTTCTTAATAAACGTTTTAGGAAACTAAACTTAACGAACACTGATTTCACTAAAACAGAGTCTTTGAATCATAAAAATCCTACACTATAAAATAAATAAAACAATATGTAATCGGTCTTATTTTAATTATACATCCTGCATTATAATATGATGTACAATATAAAATATGATAAATTTACACTTTTCATGCTTTTATTCTAGTTTAATCTTCATCAAGTGTCATTTTATCGCAACCGACTTGTGAAACATTAAGATTACAATGAATATATAAAAAAGTTGATAAAGTGGACATTTATCATTGCGAAACATGATTTTTTTGCCAAAAGTTACAGTACGAGCAATATCACAATATTTATATAAATATGATTTAAACGTTAACAGGGAGTCAAGCCAGTGATAGACTACTCCTCCTCCTCCTCTTCCTCCTAGACAAGTGTCAAGCGAGTATCGTTTACAATAATCGCTTGGCGTGTTTTTGACGAAAAGTCACGTGATCTAGTCAAGTTCGAATATGTCAATCCCATACAAAACAAGCGAAGTGAGCGGTAGTGACGATCGCAGTTTCATGAGGGCTCGCGAGATTTTTTAAATGCTGTTGAGTTTATTAAACAATGGGTTTTTTAAACATAATTTTTTGATTCTGGATGTATTTGGGAAAATTGAAAGAGAGCCAGTTGACTGACCTACGTCATTTGTTCGGAATTTGTCAATTTTATATAAGGATCTATAGTAACTTTGTCGAGTTGTGTCAAACTCAGCCGGAGTTTGACACAACCCGACAAAATTTCTTAGATCCATCTGTATCTGTTTCAACTTCTCTAATTGTATATATTCAGTTCGTTTAGTTTATCTTTACAGTTGCACATCCTAACTCATAGATGGTATTAATAGTGCAAGATTATATTTTTATTGTTATGAATAATGTCATTGCTATTTAATTACATAAGGATACATTTAGATATAAATAAGTCTAGACATATACACAAATTAATGTACAAAAGCTCAAACCTAATGGTCTTATAGTTTTTCCGTAAAGTGTACTGCAGGCATTTGGGATATAAAAGGCTCGCTTCACTCGCCCAAACAGTTTTGCATTCGTTAGAAACACAGCACTAATTATATATACTGTTGGAAAGGTCTCCGGCTCCGTCGGGTTTGTAGCAAAAAAAATTCGAGAAAAGTTACCACGCGGACGAAGTCGCGGACAACAGCTAATTTGTAATAAAAATGGCGTCACGTTGTTACTGTTGCATAACTTTATTATTTTTTCAAAAGTGAATTTCTTAACAAAATTAATCTCACATAACCTAACAAACGCATTTACGCTAGTAGCTAGCGCTGCGATCGCGTGGCGAAAAATCGGCAAATAGGCCCGCTAGACCGCCTCGATATGAATAGAAGAGTTGTAGTGATCTGAAGTTAGCAACACATCGAATGTGGACAGTGGAGTGGAACAGAGTACAGACTTAATGGCGCAGTGCCCACTGCCCAGTCAAAACTTTTTGACATAAGTATATTGTTCTGGTTTTGACATTTTACAGTTCTTCTTCTTCTTTAGAAAATGGCTCCTTCATGAATTGCCAATGTCAGGGTGTAGCGATAAAGATTGCCATATGACATTTTACAGTTGTCGACTGTCGTCTTTTAATTCAAGTCAGACATGACATATATATATTTTTTTAATGAATTTTCATTTCGTTAAGCACTACAAGGTCTTTTACTTAACGACTCTTCTTAAATTATTGTAGTATAGGAAGTGCGTATATTTACACACTTTGTTTTTTTAGGATTTCGTCCAAACCATAATGTGAGCATAATAGTTGTATTCGTTTCAAATCTATCGCGCAAATCCTTCATTGCGCATGTCAAATCTATATCATGTCATGTCAAAGTCACAGAAGTTGTATATACTTTGACGTTGAATTTGACGCCTTACATTGCGTTTTTGACGTCTGACGTGATTTTTACATGCACAATGAAGAATGAAGAAGATCTGGTAATATTAAAGGCAAACACTATTTTGACATCCAAAGCGGTGTTCCAGTTAAGCCTTGGTTTTTTAAGTACACTCAGAGTCGCAAATCAGTCTGTTCAACCATTTGTCGAGTTAGGCTTGGACATTGTTGTTCACCGGTATTCTTAGCTAAGATTAGGGTCAAGGACAGTTGACTCTGTGCGAATGTGGCTTAGACGATTAGGGTTCTTTGGATCACATCTTATTCTCCTGTCCTAGAAGTCAATCCTCCTTATATGACCTTCTTCCTACAAATATCCCACGTCCTATCAATTTTAAATCAATTCTTTGTTATGTAAATAGTCCACTAATTAAAATTCTATGTACATATATATGTGTCACAGTTTTATATTGTTAGCAATATAAAACTGTGATGTTTTACTAACTCTTATCTGTTTGTATTTGTTTTAGGTTTTTCAACAGATTTTTATGTAAATAATAAAAAGTATCCTTTGTACTTTGTTATTTCACAAGACCTTCATTCTAAGAGCAAAGTCAATACAGACACTCTGACATTGGCAACTCACTGAAGACGCCATAATAAGAGAAGAAGAGGAGTTTTGGCGGGGATTACAGAGAGTGACGCTGTGAGTTTTGTATTTTTTGTTAAATTTGTGTTATTTCGGTTTTTAATGTGTGATAATGGTAGAATATCGAATATTA
>JAOTAV010035574.1:0-19062 GCA_026546445.1 Cyclargus thomasi
ACTTTATTCGCAAAACAAACAATTTTCTCATAATATTATAAACAAACTATAAACTAAATTAAATACAAACTAACAATATACAGACTTAAAAATAAAAATTATAAAAGGAAAACCTTTCCCAGGTCGTTCCCATCTGGCAGAGTACCCAGCAAACTGCCTCGCCTCGTTGGACGGACGAATAAATTATTATTAAAAAAAAAATTATCAACAAAAATGGCGCAGCAAGCAAACCGAGCCGTGGTCTTTGTCATGGTCTAATCATTTCTTGAATGTCGAAATCTATTGCTGTATGAGATTATTCCAATACAATTGAAGCGCATATTGGCAGCAGTGAAGGTCGGCGAGCACGCGGCGAACGCGTGCGCCTTATCACGCGATTATATTGACAGATTTTTTTTTTATAGAGACTGCAACGTGTTGTAGAGATTCATTCTTTTTACGAGAGTGAAGATCACGCGGGAAAAACAAGGAATGTCAAAAAAGTACAACTATAAGAAAAACAGCTTTATATTTTACTTTTTATGTATAGACAAAGTTACACGATGGGTCGGGTTAGTCAGTTATTCAGTCAGTCAAGTACCTTTGAGTTTTATATATATTTAGATGATTAGAGCTAAGCCATGTGGAAACGTTGCTAAACGTAGTCTATCGCTTATGAAAAAATCAGTCTAGTGTGAGTTGGACGCGCGCACGAAGGTTTCAGGAAAAAATTGGGAAAACGTATTTCTGAAACTTTTAAATTTATAAAAAAGTGGAAAATTTATGGAAATGTTTAAAATTTATAAAACAAAGTCGTAAAATAAAAATGAAATGATGAGAATCGAACCCAGACACCTCCGTACTTAAATTGACGTCCTAGCCACTAGGTCAACGACCACGAACAAGTTCGCAAAAAACGTTTGTTATATATACTAGAGCAGAGAGTCACTCTTAAATATTTAATTTTATTTTGTTTTTAGTACTTGTTGTTATGGCGGCAATAGAAATACATATTCAGTGAAAATTTCAACTCTCTGGCCATTACAATTCTTGATTTACAGCCTGGAGACAGACAGGTGGACAGACACACACAGGCAGACGGACAGACAAAGAAGTCTTAGTAATAGGGTCCCGTTATACTTTTTGGGCACGGAACCCTTAAAAAGGTTTTATAGTAAAACAAAGGAAGGTCGTACTGCCAAGCACCTTCTTATGCCTGCCATCTGATACCAGTCGTGTGGGTTATCCTGTGTCAGACAGATCTGTCACAATGTCCTTTATGAATCTATGATAGTTTTTTCTCTGCGGTATGGACTAAGGAACAAAATTATTAATCCAAAATCGACGCAAAATTACAACTGTTTAGTATTAAAAAATAATTTAGTAAACAATTAAAAGAAAACTTAACATCTATGACGGACAGGTGACAAAAATTCACCGAGCGAACAGCAAGACGCAGAAATAGAAAGTAACATGAGGTGATTGACCCTGCCATGATCATGAGCACGTTTCGAAAAATACGAAAAATATTAGATGCCGTACGTTAAGCTAATAAACTAATGTCAAAAGTGAAGTCAGTTATGCACAATACTTATTCAAGGCCCAATCGTTAGGGAAGGACCTTGTCTTAGGACGTCTGTACTTGCCTTATTCCCTAAAACCTCACTGACGTAATTCAGGGTAAAGGAACAATGAATATGTTTCCAAACATTCTTAAAATTTCGACATTTAATTTTTAGTGTATACTGTGTAATGTATAAATTATATATTAAACATATAAACGTAACTGTTCAAATTATTTTCATCTTCAGATAGGTACATATTTTTTAAAAACATACATATTATTAGGAACTTATTCTAATGCAACAGGAAAGTTTTATAGTAAAGATCCAAGCATGCTATTTTTTTTTAATAATTTAGGTATGTAATAGGTATACATTATTCGAATGTTATTAATTTATATAAAATAGATTTCTTTTTTTAGAGTTTTCGTTCAAGAATTCCTAGGCGATGTCACGTGCAGTTATTTATTATAGACTGCTGTTGTTAAAATTCTTTTGTAAAACACAATCAGAAAATTCTATAAATTATACTGAACTGGCAACCTTGATACGAGTTTTCCTGTTGTCGGAAAATTGATTTACTCGCTGCAACCAGTACAAACCATAGAATAATTATAGTATAAGTCAGGCAGCAAACGTAAGCGAGTGTTGCTATACCTGGGAATGTCCAACTATTTCTGGTAATATAAACTTTTAATTTTAATCGACTTACGACCATCTCAAGTTTTATTTGTTAGTGAAAATTTATCGTATGTCGCCTTGAAAAACCCTTTAAAATTGAAATAAAAGTAGATATTAAAGAATATCCATAAATCGGTCAAAATCATTTCCACACCTGCAACACCAGAAGAGTTGCGCAAGTGCGCTGCCGGCTTTACTTACGAGGAAAATAGAATATGGGAAATGGGACAGAGAAATAGGAATAAGGATGCTGGGCTTCTGAAAAACTAACTCACTCGGTGAAACAAACAATATTTCAAGCCGGTTTTCTGTGAGACCAAAGAGATTACACTCGTACCGAAGCACAGCTACATACAAAACGTGGTTTCATTCAAACTTTCTCTTATATTCATTAAGATTGAGACACATAGGAGCTCTGGCAAAATTATTAATAGCCGCTTAGAATTGTTAAATTTTGTTTTGAGTTTTGATCAACAAAATGCTTTAACAATAAGTGAATCTGGATTTTCGTCGTATTTTTTGTCAGTAGGATTTTTCATTTCCTGATATGGCAACATTGGTGGGCGCGGTTTGTATGCAATTGTAGTTATCTGATATAGGTATGTACAGTGTATACTGACCTATCTTACAATGCAAACTGTTTTCTTTCCGCGTAATTGAGTCAATAGATAACATTATTTTGCTTTCGTATTTCCTTAAGATTTTCTCTTACTAATATTTGTTTTAATGACACCTGCACACTGCACACATATGACTTATAGATTCAGATTGTTAAAGATGCGTTACTTAGTCGATATTTAAAATACATTTTCATAATTCATGCTTTGGCCTAAAATAATTTCTCAGATAAGAAAATGCTTCCACTGTACGTCAAAATTAAACGCCGGCAACGCACCCGCAATTCTTCTGAAATTGCGAACGTCCGGATTATGGGTAGCGATAGTTGCTTTCTTTCAAGTTACCCGTTTGCTCCTTCATTTTATAAAATAATTTTTTTTTTCATTCTCTATTTTCATAGTTTTCTAAGCGTAGATCTAGCACAGTTCTTTACATATCCGCACATGCAACACATGCATGTTCCTAGCATGTGCTTCCATAAATAAAATTCAAATTGTTCTCGGCTTTATCGCTGTCACTCTTTTGCCACGTGCTCATGACTCATCTACTCGTGGCTTTCAGAAAAAAATGATGTTAAGTGACTGGTTTATTACATGTCTTCGAAATTCAAATGGTGAAGAACAACCTAAGTTTTTTTCATATTTTGGTGGTTTTGGGCATGGATTTCAAAGGCTACTACAAAATTGCAAAAAAATGTTTTTCTATGTTATTAAGTATGAATTCCTACTAATTGCCTGAATATACTTAAAGGTGTTCTTATATAATATGGGATGGGATGGGAAAAGGGCAGGCTTGGTGCTAAAACAGAAAATTTTTAAAATAATTTAAAATCATGTAGCATAACTAACAACAACTATTTTATTTTAAACTTTAACCTAGCATAACAACAACTTCTGTTTTAATATTACGAAGTAACAAATATAGTTGAAGTAATGAAATTTTACACGCAAGCTATTTTACTGAAGATACAAGTGGAATTAAGGTCATATTTTTTGTTACCGACGACCTTGCTGACGTTAAGTCTATTGTGTAACGTTTCTGTATCACGAAATTTTGAATATACTATTACCTATGCGACTTAACTGGGCACATGACCTTGACAAAGCCATTCTGGAAAAATATAATAAAATAACCAAAAACAGCAACAGCTAAAATATCAATGCTTATATCAGTAATTAGATAGATTGGATAGTTTTCTGTTGCTGGTTTTAGACATTTTGTTTTACATTTTTCCAAAATGGCTTAGTCATATGCCTAGTTAAGTCGCACAGGTTATATACAGTGTTATGACGCGTTCTACAAAGGTTTGAAGAACGCGTCTGAAATTAAGGGTTTCTTATGTTTCATTATTAAATGTTTTCCTACGAAAAAAAATCCATAGACGTAGAATAATCCGCTATATTGAATGAATGAATGGATCAATGAATGAATGCTCTTTATATGCATTATCACAAAATCATATATTCTACGTCTATAGATTTTTTGTGTAACGATATGACCGCTTAAGTTGGACGCTCAGTTCTCTATACTACAAGCTATTTTGCCCCCATAAGATTGAAATCATAAGAATAAAAAGGGCGCCGTCTGAGCTCCCATATAAAGCCTCCCTTTAAATGCGACTATGAATTAGGGCTTCTGAGTTCTGTCCTATTTCATAGAAATTAATTGAAATTTGCAAACGAGGGAAGTGCGAAAGGATCACCTGATGTATGTCTAGGAGATATCCACAATATTTTAATACCTCAGAATTTCAAAAGCGGTAATAAATGTAAGTCATGTAAGGCTCTACTTTATATTTATCATGTAGAGCTGTCAGCTTATTATTCGTTCTACGTAAGTATTACAGGATTTCGCGTCTCTGGATTCTCAGGAAAATACATCTTGTAGGATTTTCTCTGTATAAACTTCTTGTCGAGAAACTTCAATTTTCCCAAGAAGAAGAACACGAAAACTATTTTTACATTCAATGAATATAATGTCTCTAAATTCTGCATGTGAAAAGTAAAAACGTATACCTTTTTGTACATTGTAATGTCTGATAATAAATAAACTAGTAAATAAACTTTATATTGGTAGGGTTTTCTTAGAGAGAAACCTAAAATTAACACGCTAACGCCATCTATTGAAAATAAGTGAAAGCATCCTTATTTACCCAATAATAATAATTTTAATTGGTCACCGCGTAATAAGATATTTTAATTGCGAAAATTAGATTAAATGAGATACAATTTTATGAATTTTCGTCAAAAACCCAGTTTCAACCGGTTTAAACAATCGAAATATTTAATTACAATAACATAAAAAGTTGTAAATGCGTTACAAAATTCTTATCACTTGAGGTAAATAGTGATGGGGTATTTTCATGTTAGTTGTAACAAAAGTATGGCCGTTACAATTATGCAAGTCCGCGGTTGCAAGTTGACGACTATCGGGGGCTCCGTCTAGTGTTGTGCCTTTGAGGTCATTCGTTTGTGGATATCGATAAAAATACTATTCATACTTTTTTTTTTTTAATTTTATCGATTAACGTAAATATGATGCCAAAAACGCTTAAATTGCAATGAAATGAGTAATAGGGTATTGGGCAAAAAATGTAGAGTTTGAATTTTTATGACTTGCGAGAGTGAATTTGATTAATCTGTATCCCACTGCTAGTACATTTTTGTGGTACTCTTTACGAATAAACTAGAGCTTTAAGTTTGGGTTTCAGCATAGTAATTTGAGTTTATGTCTAGATGTGTGTATATATATTATTTCAAATCAGCAATTTCTTCGAGGCAACCTTTAGGCGAGAGGACTTTAACTTATTATGAAAAATTAGAATTCTTTGTAAAATGTAAAATATCTTGCGAGCCCTCAAAGCGACGCTTTTTCGCTAGTATCTGACATAGACAACCGTTTTTTTCTTTACAGAAGTCTTTGATATGAAATATTGTTTCTAAAGTATGTTTTTTAATGTAAGTTCAATTTTTTTAAACATAATAACATGAGACAAAGAAAACCTTTAAAAATGTAAGTTTTAAACAAACAAAATAATAACGATCATAATTTAAATTTTATAGATAAAATTCTTGTAAAAAATTAATTGAATTAATTTATCGATATGTCTATTCATCACCGCTCTACCATTCGTATTTCATTGTCGGCAGTGGAAATTTCCACACTTAAGCATGTAATCATTTTGCATCTCACTCCCACACACAAACTTGGCATAAAGCCATTTCACTCGTACGAAATCAACGCAGACGCTCTGACCTAACCCGGTAGGACCGCTCGCACCTACACGACATGACATAAGTTTGTCTCGCTCGCACGAAACGAGTTAACGTTCTATTTTACGAATAGCTCTGTGCTATGTATACTTCTCGGTCGTCGGCCAAATAATTTTTGTTAGCTGTCTTTTTCTAGAGCTTGAATGGAGGGAATTTTGTTCGCTGGCAGTGAGCTACAGCTTCAAATCCGACGATACTATACTACAACCACGTGCATTTGGGGTTAACGACTGATAACATAGATAGCATTGAATTATATAAATAAACAATAACATTAGCTATTAGTTATTCCAGTATGGAAATCGCGGAGAAGCGCCGCTTTTTTAAGTGCGATAATGTGGCGATGATTCTAGATTTTGAGTCTCTACAATTTTTCAATGGATAAATATTGCATTAATATATTTTTTTTTATTGTTTGGATGTTTGTCAGCCAATCAAACTACTTAACGAATTTTGATGACTTCACTTATAATTTGGGACGCAAAGACGCGCGTAAAACGTATACTCATTTTGAGGTACTATATAATGTTGATGATTATTTCTTTGTCAGCATGATGATATGAGTTAGGAACATTGTAATAAATTTCAATTCTCAGTAACGCAGACACCAAATTGTAGTGACACATAATTTGGTCTCTACAATTATTATTTTATTCTTTCAATTCATTATAACTTGTAGCTGCAGCTGCTTTGTATTTCGTGATGGTCAAGCCTAATTGAAAGTTTTTCTTAAATATATATTTTTTACATAATGATGAATCTAAAACATAAATCTGTACTTTTTCTGAAAATGGAACTCTACAATAATTAGGCTTTACGTTTACAAAATACGATGCAGCTGCATTCTACAAGTTCTAGATTGTTCTTCGTAGGTGAAAACGTTATTTTATAGTGGTATTTCGCACGAACAAGACGATTTCTCTACACACTTCGTACTTCCAATGACCTTACTAGTTACTTTCTTTGTACATTTTGTTATACCTATGGTATTTTTTTTATGAAGAAGTGCAGAAGCTGCATAAATTAAAACGACAGGACATAGACAAACAGAAAATAGGAATTCTGGTTACAATTCTTTTAAATTTCAAAAGTAATTATTAAGGTAAATTAATCGGTAGAGGGACTTTATAATTAATTAGAAATATAGTAGTTTTTAGAGAGAATATTTTTAATTATTTATATGTGCAATTAAGAAAAAAAAAAAGATGTAAAAATGATTGTACTGTTATTTCTAAAATAACTTAAAATTTGAATGAGAGGAGATAAGATACAAGTCAATCAGAACCAAATGATAAGCCAGTCATAGGTTAGTCACATAGAATAAAGAATTCTGATGCAATTAGCGGGGAATATTGTGTTCTTATTTCAAATGAATAAAGAAATAATAGTTTTTTTTTTTCTCATATATTTGAAGACGATGAAAGACCAATTGTTTTTAATTCGGTATGAAGGCACTAACCATCAATACTATTATAAAATATGCCAAATATTATAAATGCGAAAGTGTATTTTTGATTTCTTCATGCCCTAACAATGAAACAATTGACTTGATTTTTAGCATAGACTATTTGAAAGAATTATGTACAGGAGCATAGTTTTGGTCTTGGAAAAACATCATGTTCCCAAAGAAGATAAGAGTAATTATCGTTTTTGAATTGCACGCAAGCGAAACCGCAGACAACATTCAGTATAAAATAAAATTTCGGGAAACGTACATTCCTAATAAAAATGTTGTAGTCCGTACTTCATCAATAAAGAAACCACATCCTCGCTAAGTATAGACAGTTTTTAAAAAGTGAAAATATTCCACGCCTGTAGCTGGTAGTCTGAGGCAATGCAATGGAAACAATATGGGTTTTTTCCTTTCGTAAAACACGTCGTGATTGTGGCGTCAATTGTTCTTTAGCAAGTAACCATTTTAAGAATAATCATCATAGTTATGCTGGTGATATCGGTAACCGGTATAAAAAGTACAAATATAAGGGTACTATTCTTTTTAAGTCACAACATATAGTTCGTGGGCCGTGGTGTCAAAAAGTATTAATATCTCATGTAGAACCTAGTGTCTAAACTTACGCTTCTTAACTAATTAACTAGTTGAATTCATAGACTAAAACTTAGCAGTATCTTTGTTCGAATGTACACGGCTAGCTGTTATGACGCACGGTGTTTTAAAATAACCCGCTAAATTCGCGAGTTGGTATGTGGCCAGACTAATACTAAAACATAATTAATTATTGATTAACGAGACGCTTGACGTCGGCCAAGATTTTATCAAAATTCGAGTGATAGACATATGGTAGTACTCTGCCAAGGAGAATGAACGCTGGTAGTACTCTATCAAGGAGAATGAATTATGGTAGTACTCTACCAAGAAGAATGAATTTTTGGCAGTACTGTACCAAGGAGAATGGATGCTGGGAGTACTCTACGAAGTAGAATGAATGCTGCTATTACTCTACCAAGGAGAATGAATTCTGGTAGTACTCTACAAAAAGGAGAATGAATTTTTGGCAGTACTGTACCCAGGAGAATGGATGCTGGCAGTTCTCTACCAAAAAGTATGAAAACTGTAAAATTTACCAAGAGTATGCTAGCAGCGCTCTACTAAAGAGTCTATCATGTATCATAGAGTACTAAACAGTTACTACGTACCCAGTATACTCTATCTCTTCCAAAAAGTATACTCGACCTGTAGAAAACATAAAATATAATCGATTGTTTTGTGTTTTGTCTAAGGAGATCTCGAGTTACGCGACCAAACTTAAGGTTCGCAATCTGGCTAAGAATCAAGTTTCTCGATGATACACAAAATCGTCTTGCAATATAAATTGACTCTACCACAAGGCTTTTCTTTAGTTTACTCTGCCCCTACTTTCCTATCAAGCTCTATATACAGAAATTTATCACCAGTTACCACTAACCGTTATAAAAACTATCTACTGGCACTTTAGAATCTGAAATATGAAAATTAAAAACATTTTTGCAGTTTTTTGGCAGCCCTATGAAATCGACAACTAATTTCCAGTGACCCCCCACTTTAGCCCCGAATTCGTCCAATGCCAAGGCCGAGACCTTCACCTTTATGTTACAGCTATGTTTATGGGGTTTCGTACATCTGATAAAAACAATTTAACGGTAAAATTATTTATTGGGAAGATTTTATTGGTATTTGTACGCTTACATGTAACATTGTCAATGCTTGTTGTTGTTGCAAAAACTACTTGATTTTAAGGGTTAATTCACACTGCAACGTGACGCATTTGGTGAGCAAATTTTTCGGACATTAAAACCACCAAAATATATTAATAATTCATATCTCTTTAAAGCCAAGAAGGACCCAAATTAAAAATAACAAAAGTAAATAATACTTTAAGGTATAATAAGTATCCCTTATTGATATAAGCTCAATGTGAAATCTGAAAGCGACAAAATTAATAGATATGTATGGACAACGCTCATGTTGCTTGCACGTAGTAAATAATTTTTTTTGCTTCCAACGCTACTTTCACAGTTAACTCTATATAAGGGACACAAACACTCTTAAAGTGTAATCACTTAGACCCTGTATAGGTTTCTTGTGTACAAAGTATTATCACATATTTTTATAACACCCCGTAAAAACACACGACGTAACTGCAGTTAAAAAATTTTATGTTTATAACGTGGTACTGTGAATTTAATTGACGTATTACTATAAATAGAATAATATATGCGTATTATATTCCTGACCGTATGCAACTTGGCACAAAGTATGTTAATGTTTATCATTTATTGATTTATTTATTTATTGTTACATAATTTTTGTGCACAGGAAACATTTACAGTAGAACAATTTATACAGTAAGACGACAAAGGATCTGCTTATTTCTAAAAAAAACCTCTTCCGGAAGCCCTACAGAGAGAGAGAGAGAGAGATGATTAGGATAACAGATATTACGCCCACAATAAGTATTGAATACAACATAGATTTATGCTGCCAATATATAGTTGCACTTTATCTTATATTACTCACTCATATGCTATTTTAGCTAATCTTTACCACTTAATGCAATGCTATAAATTAGATCCCGCATGTTTTTAACATAACTCTTGTGTGCGTACGTTTTTCATTAAACTCTTCCAAAACGTCTGAACATATTTTGACAACTTTTTTAAAGATATTAAAGTTTGTCTGTGTATGGTTTAGAAAAACATACCAAGACCGGCAGGACACCGTCTATCGGGCCCGCTAGTAATATTTAAACGTCTTGTAATAACATCATAGAATTATATACGCAATGCAATGTGCAATATTCACATCAAGTGCCGTCAAATATGTATGCAGATGGCAGACAATAGAAGATTACTTCTTAATTATGTAGAGCTCAAAAAATATGTCTAACTTATGTAATAGCTTGTTATGTAACAGGGTATGTGTATTCGCTGGATGCAATGTACAATGGGGGAAATTGAAAGAGAGCCAGTTAACGGACCTATGTCATTTGGTCAGAATACTCGTATGTCAATTTCATGTAAGCCGTGATCTGTCGGCTGAATTTGACAGAACCCGGACAAACTTAGACCCGCGAACTGTATTTGTTTCGACTTCTCTGATTGTACATTACCGCGCACGGAAAACAAGGAACACTAGGCGATAGGCGTTTGTCACTTTTTTTAAATGACAGGCTACTTCGCCACGCGCACACGCCCTCTGCGAATAATATTTTCTTTTACTAGATCCAATCCATAGGCATTAAGGCTTTGACGAAGCAAAAAAGTCTTCAATGTAGTTTGTAGAGTCCTGTCAGTACTTTACCCCGACTTGCAATTTGAAATATTGTGTGAGACACACAGTAAAATATCAAAGCCCGTAGCTAACGCGCTTATTTTTTCTCAAATCTAAGAAGGTCGAAGAGTGTCTTATCATTTTAGTCAATTACGTACATTAAAATCAGCGACTCTATTAGGAACCAATAAAGAAAACGCGTTGGCTAAGGCGGCAGTGATCATAATACTATATTTGTTATGCTGGGAACCGATTCATTAGATTCACCTTTTTTTTCATTCAGACCCATATACCTATCAGAATACTTTGTACTAACGCCTAAAATGCAAATGTAGAGTCTTAATGAACAGATCGTACTAAAATGACCCCTACAGTTATTAACATTGTACCTTTGGTATTTTTTTTTTTTAATTAGTTTTGCTTGTTTAATGTATATTTTGATGATATTAGACATTGGGTCCTATTATCTTTTCGCTATCAACGTATAAGACTTCATAAATGCGAAAAAATGTGTGTATATTGTATAGAGATTTAAGTAACAGTAAGGCCACCCTTTTGCTTTATTCCCAACCTAGTTTTTTCTTTCTCTAATGAATGTATATTTATAAGCAAATAAAGAATTGATAAATAAATCACATTATGTATTTAAACTGACAGGAGTCGCAGTTTAAATTATTTTAGACATCAATATGTCAAAATGTCTCGTTTTAGATTTAAAGTTACCTAATGTATGCGCTGTCCGCACTAGCCTACTCTTAGCAGTTCCAAACTCTCATACAAGTATGTCTAATATTGTAATGCTCTAACCCTAAATTAACAGTAGTGACGTCACGGCATGCCGTAACTGCAAACTTGGCACTGATTCTGTTTATCCCGATATTCGGCCATGAATTTGCCTTTTTTCAAGAGTTCACGTCCACATCTGTTGATATAAATACAAGTCTACGATACAAAGACGATATCAAAAGCAATTTTGCTTTCGCATATCTGAGAATTTCACGAGAAATAAGTATTATGCTTTCAGCGAAATAAAATATTACTTGAATGTAATATTTCAGTTTTATAAAATATGTAGATTGTAGATTTTATCAAATGTGAAGTATTCTGAATTCAGTCCTCTTAAGAGTATAGGTAGCGCTATCTTGCGTTGAGTAAGAATACGATTCAGCAGTGTGTGATAACGCTATCCAGCAATAGATGGCGCTCATACTATAATGGCAAATATAGACGTATACTAGCTTACATAAAAGTTCTAGAGTTAGTAACTAGATGTCACCTCAAAATTAATGTAATTTAAAAGTTATATAACAGAGGGCGCTTATAACATTTCATCTGCCAAGCGATGATAATAATAAATGCATTTGTTTTAATTATAAAATATAATAAATCACTATTTATAATAATAATTATCCTGAATAATTAAAGCAATTGCATATGCAACTGCTTTGGTTTGTCGATTTTATGCTTGGATTGTAGTCACTGGTTTCACTTAAAAACTTTTAATAGCAAGATAATAGGTAATAAATAATAGGGAATATAATAAATATAAATCCTGTATAAGTATAATATGCATTGTTTTTTTTTTCTTTCTCTAAATAAATCTATCATTATTAGAAAAAATGTGTAGTCCAACTATATAGTTTTTTAATTAAATTGCAAACAACAAAGCTACAAACGTTTAAAGTAGTCAGTTAAAAAGATTAATTGTGACGTCAAAGACACTTAGGATGCATACAAAGTTCATACTAAATAATGTTTTGAGAGAAAGAGATGGGTAGAAAAATTAAATCGCTAACATCTTACTTATTTCTCAACAGAATTCAGAGATTTTTTGTCATTTTGTATATTATCTTTTAGCCCACTATCATAATAATTTGCATTCAATAAATTTTGTCTTACGCGCATCTTCCCTATTGCCAGTTATATTAAAAAAACTAAAAATATATTTAAAATACTGAACGTCTGCTATATAAGTAGAACCCCCTGTTCTCTTTAGAAATCGGTTAAAAGTAGTAGTGATTTGTAATATCTCTGATAATTTTTAATACTTTTAAAGATTAGGCACCATATCTTTTATTCCAATAGAAGATATAATTTAATCAACAAATAATGAAAAGGATTTTTGAATGATAAACGATGCTCAGTGAAATTCTTTCTTTATCTAAAAAAATAAATCAAATTCAAATGACATAAAATATTAACAAAAACTAAAACTAAACTTATAAGATCTTATAATAATATTTTTATTTACAGCGCTAAGTTTTGAATACTTTATAGCTTATAATTTAGACAAAAACTATCTATATTTTATATCGTTTATGTAGCTTAGCAATACGGGGAAGAATACCATGCCGTGTAGAAAACCTAGTATTACCAAACTTAGCAACATTCTGAAGAAGAAAACTTCAATGATTTCAGTATAAGAGAAGGCTAACACGACGATTGGGATGTTTGTTAAGGTTATCCCGGTGATAACAGTACCTCCTACACGTTTCAAAGCGTCTGCTATCTTGTCCTTAGGCGGTGCTTCGCTTGTAGCATAAGCGTAGGCGACGTGACTACAGAACTCCACGGCTATACCGATGGAGACGATCAGGTTGATACAAGAAACAGGGTTCAGGGGAATATTCCACATGTACATGATACCCATCATCTCCACGATGACCATGAAGACGCAGAATATCAGCGCTAAGGATATAGGTACGTTGAAGCCTGTAGCTAACAAATTAATAAGAAGAGTACCTATGAGGCAGTACGAGATGGATAAGAAAGTGTCCTCCCACATTGTCAAGTACTGCTCGAAGTAGACGTAGAAGACTGAGTAAGGGAACACCTCGACGTCAGTTCCAGTTTGCTCTCTGATAGCAGCAGTAATGGACTCACTGATTTCGTACCCGTTTCGTACAGCGGATATGTAGTCTTGTGACGTAATGATCGTGGAGTGGTAGGCCATGAAGTTAGTGTCCTGAACGATCGCTCGACCTTCCGAATCGAGGAGATAGTTGACATTATTGTAGTAGCTAGCTAAACCTCCCTTGGAACATGAATCTGTCGGCTCGTCTTGCAGAAAGAACGGTATGTATTTATAAAACGCTTCGCTTCCCGGTCTTAGACCATTAGCATAGTCACCTCTCTCGATGGTGCAATACTGGCATTCGAAGGCGGTACTGGTGCTAGGGCAGAAACTGCCATCTGTGACGTTGAACTTACAACAGGAGTTGGTCAAAGTGGCCCAATCGAAGAAGTCGTCTAGCCAAGAGTTGGAACTCCTACTTATGTAGGTGATGTCTCTGTACTGCGTTGCCAAGAATATTTGAGTAGTGAGGGAATCGTCGCGACACATCTGACTGCCACAAATGACGTTTTGGTGTTCTGGATCAGTGAAATTTAAGCCTCCTTTTAGAACAAAGTATATGGGTGGACCTAGCACCATCAACTCATTGACGGCTACTAAATACTTATATACGTAGGAATCCTTCGGTAAAGCCATCTCCTGATCCAATCCCACATCTATTTGGGGTATCAAGATGATGCAGATAGACAAGAATGTCATAAATACAAGAGAGACGACGAATTTAACTTTCCAATTAAGAAGGAACTTTGCGTACGGCGTCATCAGTCGCCGACTCACGCTCTGGTATGGTCTGCCGTCCTGCAAAGGTTGCTCGTCATTCAATACTTTTCTGCGAATGCAGCAAAACACATCGAATCTGTTCTGTTTCGACCTCTTATAATCGATGGCCAGAATAGCGACGACCATTGTTATTTGGAAAACGAATAGCAAACCTAAAGATACTGTTGCAAACAAAGCGAAGGTTCTCACAGCTGGAAAATTCGCAAGAGTTCCAATCGCGAAGCATGTGATCTGAGTGACAGACGACACGAACATCGAGGGCCCTATCTGACTCATCATCTTAGAAAATACAAAGCTCTTCCTCTTTTCGAAACTAAAATTTTCATTGTAGTCCTCGTCATCTTTTAAACCATTTTCGACTTCCTGAAGAGTATTCACCATTAGGAAAACGTTATCTACTCCTACTGATAATATGAAGAATGGAATTACATTCACAGCTAATAACGTTATAGTTACTCCAGCGTATCCTAAAATACCTAGAGCACAAGCAATAGCCATTAACACGACAAAGATGGATGCTATAGCTACACTTATTTTACCTTCGGTTAAACAAGACTTCAGGCTTCGTATATTACCCAGTGCTAATATTACATATATAAACATGAGTATATAACTTATAGTGATCGGTATGGCTTCCGCTTCGGAAACTCTTTGAATCTCGTCTTCGATCGACCTCTCCGACCCGAAGGCTACCTCTATGAAGTCTGATTTCCAATTCTCTTCATAATCATGCATCAGTTCTATGAATTTCTTCTCCCACTCCAATACCGGTTCCAATTCTTCCGCGTTAAGCTTATTTGTGATAGGAAAATTTAGGAGTAACGTGTTTGCCATTAGCATGTTATCATCGTATCCGCCCACAACTATCTCCGGGTCAGCTCCTCCTCCCCACTCCGCCATACATCCAAACGAGAGATAGTTGTTCAAGCAATTTTGAATTTGGGTCAAATATGTTTGGTTATTGATAACTCTGCTGGGGAAATACGTGCCCACTGACATCGTGGTACAATCCGATAATTTTTCTTCGGCGTCCCTAGCTCGAAGGGGCGCAAAACACACGTTTTCCAGTTTAACACCGCCGTTATCTCTTCCTATGTTCATGATAGCGTCTTCCAGTTTAATCAGTTCCTCGATAGCTTCAATTCTATAGGCCGGGCCATAGGTCGTATTATCGACGGCGAAACCATCCAGGTCAACAGTAAGGAACACTTGCGAGGCACGATAGAATGGACCGAATCTCGAGTTGAAATAATTAAGCTCGTGCCGGGAACGAGATTCCGGGTCCGACCACAGCTCCAGGGGAGATGAAGTCATGTTCACCTGGAATATTCCTAGGCAAAGGTATATGACTACCCAACTGGACAACATCAAGACGAGCACCGGACTTCCCGCCGAGTAAGCCCCGAGGACTCCGAATACTTTTTGAAAAAATTTCGTCACGTTATTTACTTCGAACTTGTATTTTTTATCTTCGTTCCCCAGTGACAGCAGCAGCCTCTTTCTCTCGAACATTGCAAGAACAGTGAATATGGTAACCGCTATGACGAACCACACGAGTCCAATAGAGAATCCAACGCAACTGACCGAGAACACCGTGCAAACATCCGGCAGCGAGGGCTCGTTGCCCGTCGGGCAGGTCGCGACACAGTCTATACAACTACAAGGAATATCACCTTCCTCGGTTTCGTGGCACAGCGGTGCCTCAGCGTTCATAGAGTCCTCTGGAGTCTGCACTCTTATGAAATTCACTTGGACGGGTGCCAGGGGGTTGACGGACTGATCTCCGGTGAATCCGAACCATGCGTCCGCGTCGCAGACGGGTGCGTTTCCGCACATGAGGTTGATGGCCGGCATACCCGTCTGGGGGACGATGACACCGGCGCATGAGTTATGAGCGTTGACCATGAAGTCCTCGTGCACCCTGTAGTTGATCACGTTGACGTAGTCGATCCCGCCGTTATCGGTTTCGACCTCGACCTCGACGAAACGCGATTGATCGGGCGAGCAGTTCATCTCGCAGATCTGTCGGGCGAAATTCCGCATACACCGAGGACATCTGCCCAGGATGCTGTCGGCCAGCAGCAAGCTCTCCTCCATTTTCACGAGTTGTATTCTGCTGCAGCACGCGGTGATGTCATCGTCGGCCAATCTATTTCCATCTGCGTCGTACAACAGAGCGGGGCACCTCGCTTCGACGATTCCCAGAACTTCGGCTCGCTGCTCAGCGGAGAGATTCTGCAGAAGGCTCGGGGCTTCGTCGTAGTAGGGGCAGGGCTTATCGAATCCACCGACTTCGGTACACTCATCGTACATGACACATTTTGCGGAAACACAGCACACGAAACTCAAGGACAGAATCAGAGCGGAGCTAAAGTTTATTTTCTTCATGGTGAATGTGCCTATGACGTTACACAAACATTGGATCGGTTGCCGATGGTCGCAACCGTTTGAAACTATTGAGCGACTGGCTATGGTCGAAAATATTACTAATAACTCTTTATACAAACACTAATTCGATAAGATATCGTGAATTCACGCAGGTGGGTGATAATATCAACCGATATACATAGAAGGTAAAAACATAAATTATAATCCTCATCAAGTATGCACTATAAAGTATAAACGTTTTTGCTACACAAGCAGCTTAGTCAATTCTTCACTTGGTGTCTAATGTCTACGTTGACTTAATGTGAGTTTGTAAGTAAAAAATTAAATAGTTAAAAATATTTTTTGTATAACGTCGCGACTACCGGTGTCTACCACCGGTTCGGGAGCTAAAAAAAACTAAGTAGACTTGCAAAGTAGACAACAGTTAAACAAACATCAAATAGGTGTCTATTTTAACTTGTAGGTAGACTGAAAGTAGATAAAAATTCTGTAACTAAAGAATTTGCTGTTGTACTAAGGCCACCATTGTTTCCACTCGTAAGTCGTAACTGCAATCAGTTACGACTTACGAGTGGAAACAATGGTGTACAACGGTTAACAATAATGACTAAATTGAAGACATAGGTGGAAGAAGTGGATAACTAACATTTTATAACCTTCCAGTTTCCAGTCAATACTATTTTTTTCTCATCAAATGTTGATAAATCTTGTAACTTACCTATTTTAATATCTAGCTAGTGCATATCAAAAACTTATGAGTTATTATTATAACTTAGGAGTTATGTCCCAATTTTTTTGCGTAAATAGACGCTTCCGGACCGGAAAATTATTTAAAATTAAAAAAATGTTGTTGTCGATATATAGCTAGATACTCTAATAATAATAATATAGTAAAATTGTTTAGTTTCTTACCACAAAGTTACAGCTCTAATAGAGTTGACAATTCTACAAAAATATTTGCAGGCCTGTATTTCAGAGCCTCCGGAACATAATAGCTATATATACATACTATAACGGTTTTTTTAAATATTAAAACGTTAGAAACAGGACATGATTGTATTAAAAAGATATTTGACGGCCAATAAGCCAATCGTGGTCCCTCGTACAATTAGCATCAGTTAGCTGTGGGAAGTCCCCATATCAATTACCCGGGAGATTTCCCCTGGCGGCCATCCATCCTCGGCACGCGCCTGCCCGTTCACGCCTCGGACTTGCAGGATACTGTTAAAACAATTAATGACAAGATTATGTGGGAATTATGTTCGGGAGATACAAAATCAATCTTCTGTAGCGTAGGGACGAAGCAACACCAGTGAGTTGGTATGTTATTTCTTGCACATTTCGGTCATGAGACATTTCCCGTGATCGAGATGCGATTTGACGGAATATTTTTCACAGTGAACGCCAGAGCTTTTTATATATCGGATTACCAACGGGAAAGCAACCGCGTGCTCGCACATAGACACTTGTAATGTTAGACAAATTGCGAGTGTGTTGCCGGTCTTTTATGAAGGAATAGCCTTTAATAAAGGAATGGGTCTAAGAATAGGAAATTAGATGTCCCCACACCTTGATCAGATTGGCCTTTCGTAAACTCGCTCACCCTACGAAATACATTACACAACACACGCCTTGTGTAAGACCGTAATATTTCTCCGGATGAGTTGGTACATTTAAAAACATAAGTGGAAGAAGCGGATAACTAACATTTTGCTACCTTCAAGTTTATACTATTTTTTCTTATAAAATTTTGTCAAATCTTATATCCTATTTCATTATTTAGCTAATGTATCTAGCTATACATCAAACCCACATTATTTTTAATTTCAAATAGTTTTTCGGGTCCAAAAGCATCTGATAACTCAAAATTACGGGAGTAAAATTATCTGCTTCTTCCACTTATCTGCGTCTTCATTTGTTTAGGATTGGGTTCTCCCACGGTAAGTTACCATCAGTATATCAATCATCTATGTCTTCATTCTAATCTTTATGTCAACTAAACATGTATTGTGTAGTTATTTATACAAGTATTACCTTACCTTATACAAATGCACTTAAACTGTGTACTTATAAAAACGTTCTTCGTTCTTCGTAGTTAGAATAATATCGATGGTACTCTCTCAGTAACCGATGAGACTACAAAAAAATGAACATTACTAC
>JAOTAV010035585.1:0-19061 GCA_026546445.1 Cyclargus thomasi
TTCCGAGGCGCACACCCAACCCGGGGGACCCATGATGGGTTTCCCCTGCGCATCAAAAAAAAAAAAAAAAAAAAAAAGATTGTTAGGGGGGTACCTTCGATAGAAGCTACACCTAAAGGATTCCCTTTTAGCGGTATACATGTACGCTTGGTGGGTTTGAACTGGATTAAGTTAAGCCTACCCCAGTCAGATACTTGCTCCAACGAATTCTCGATTTCAAATAAAATTTTGTTTTGGCTCTCAAAGACATGTGGCCGAGAAATATTTGGGGAGCCGGTATACAGGACATCGCCTGTGCTATCAATTGCATAATAATGCATGTCGTTGGTCACCAACATGTCATTAATATGCTGTATAAAGAAGGTAGGTGATATCAAACAGCCCTGAAGGACACCGACCTTAAGAGACAGAGTATTGAGCATTCATCGTCTATAGCGGTATTCATATTTCATCACTCACCTATTTCCCGTGGCTGTATCTGCACGTAGGATTTGAATACTTAACTAGCCAGTCCCATTACACTTTTGTCAGATCTTTCATATCTAATTACCTCGATGAAGATACTGGATATTGAAGGCGAATTCATTTGGTATTAAATATTTTAATATATTCATAAAGGCTTCATAATATTACGCTACGAACATAAAAAATAAAATTTCTAAATACTTAAATAAAATTGAATGAAACGAAGATTTTTTCATGTATTTATCCACTACTGTCAGTCATGGAGGACATTTAAGAGGAACGTTGTGTCTAAAGTTCTGTTAATAGCCAGAACTAAGTTTCATGATTTCCCAAAAAAAAGTTATGGTAGATACTATCTCTCGGTTGAAATAAAATACAACTTTGTATTTACAATACATATATTATTAAGAATTAAGAGTAATTAGTCTATCAGTTCGTTATAAAGCTTAAAATAATATCCAATCATATTTTAATACATAAAAGCTTAGACAATACACAATACGATAGAATATATATTTTTTTAACAAATTTATATTTCTATAGTACATAAGCATTGTGCTATTAGGACTAGTAAAAAGTTAAATAAGAATTCGAAATTCGAATATTGAATTTTTAAAAAGGTTTTACGATCTATTTTATATAAATATTTTTAAAGAATGTTTTATTTACAATTTCAATACGATATAAGTTGTAATAATCACATAAGTTGTAGTTGTACCTTAGGTATAATATTTTAGCTGTTATTGAGCATCATAGTATGTTGTTATCATATAACAATAAAGTGGAGCTTAAAACTATCTTAAAACGAATCTCTTTTAGTGGTAACTTATTTTAATGATTTAATTTTTTTGCATGATTTTATTTTTATGTAAATACTTAGAAACCTTTACTGTCAGGAAGCAATGATAAAAATCAAAAGATTTTAAGGAAACGTATAATATTTTAAAAGCTAATGAACACATACTTTTGCTTTTCAAGATTTCTTTAAAAAAGAACGTAGATTACGACAAAAATAAATTTATTTTCTTCGTTTAAAACTTTTTGGTGTTCGAAAGTGCGTTGATTTTTAGTAAATATAGTTAGGTTTAATTAATTTGTTTTACACAAATAATTTTGGTTTTATAAACATAATCATGACCAAATCTGACCTTTCGGCCCGATATTCCTATGATAAAGGTACAATGATTTTTTTAGTTTATTTTTGATTATCTATGTGGTAAGTACTGCCTAGTTTAGTGCGAACTCAGTAGCTTTACATCCTACTCAAATGAAAATAAAATCTAAAACAATATAAAAGGGAATTCGATACTTTGATCAACTCGAAAACGGCTGAACCGATTAGGTTAATGCTAGTCTTAAAATATCCCTGAAAGTCCAGGGAAGGATTATATTTGTAGAAAAGTTATATCACAAAAAGTGCATCAACGTTAAAGAAAAATCTGGCCCAGAACACCCAGTCGTTGATATGTCTGTGTATCTGACAAGCGGCGAAATGTTTCTGATCATAATTGAATTAGGATGACGTGCAGTCGTACTAAAAATTTTGATTTAATTCCGTTGCACTGAGCCAGATTTCAACACTGGTAGATAGCAGACCTACTTTAGCTCTACGATGACTTTGCAGCAATAGTATTTGTCGATACTCGATAGCGACTACGTAAATTTTTAGTGTGGCAATTTTAGTTCCGCAAGCTGCCGATAGAGGCGCTGTAACATTTTACCATATTAAAAATTTACGTAGTCGGTGTCGAGTATCGACAAAAACTTTTGTTTCAAACTCATGGCAAAGCCACTGTTAGAAGGATGATGTTTTTTATAGTCCGGCGTTCCCGCAGTACTCGCCGATGCGGTCGGAGATGCACTCGAAGATGTTGAATGACACGTCACAGTTGCGACCGTTGTCTGAAAATAGTTAAATGTGCTTTAAGGCAATTTTAAGTATTATTTGTTAAGGGCCTGTTTCACCGCTGACAGTTACAACTTTATTTGACAGATTTTGTATGGAAATTCTGTCAAAAAAGTTGTGGGTAGTCTAACAGAAATTTTAACAGTAAGCGGTAAAACAGACCCTAAGTGAGTTATCTTTATTCAAATAAAAATCAACAACTAAGGAACCAGGAGCGGGTTCCATATGATTTGTCTTCTTGTTATTGTTTGTTACATTAGCTTAAGGATATAATAATTATTGTTATTTACCATCTTTTAGGTTAAAAAATGACCAATACGAGTTTCTTACGCTGGTGTTTCTCGCTGGGTTAGTTTCCGAACCGGTGGTAGGCACCGTAGTCTCGACATTCAGAAAGTGTATTAAAAGTACTTATTTTGAAGAAAAAGATTTTGCTTTGATTTAATATCTCTTCTGACAGGCCCCTACACGAGAGCTACACACAGACACACCCGTCCATACGTGCTATATTGTGTACATGTGTTTTTTGCTAATGCTTTTGTCTGAATAATATTGAACGCACCCCAATCACCCTCTTTGACAACGAACGGCGTAGGTTCCATGATCATAGATTCGCCGCGATCGCCGCGCTCGTTTCTGAATTCGTTAAAATTGCGTTCTGAATTATGCGGAATGTGAGTTCGCAATTTTGATTCTAATCTGGCTCTAAATGACAGTTGCTTTAATTTCTCCAACAAGATAAAGTAGAGCTTTATCTTATCTCACCCATGGGCACGGTCCTAGAGAACTTGTCGTGGTTCTGCATGAGACACTCCCGCGATGCCTCCAACACGGCCATGAAGTAACCACGCTCGTTGACGCCGTCGGAGTACAGACCCACCAGACCCTCTAGAGTCGGGAACCCGTACGTGTCCACCTGGAATTTATGGAATCAAATTTAAATTTAAAAAAAAATTATTTAGCACACATAATAATATACTACAGTAGAAATAATGCAGCGTATCTAAATGGCATGGAATATAATAATTATATAGCATCTTTTTGATTGTGAGTTATTATAAGAGGTATGGGACTATAGTGGACCATTTTTGATTTCTGACCTTTTAATTTTAGCACTTTTAAATAATTGTTTAGTAAAAGTTTGTTTGTTTGAATATTTGTGCGTCAATCACGCTAAAACTACTCAAAGGCTATTTATGAAATTCGGTGTGCAGATTGCGTACTGACATAAACCAGCGAAAAGCTCAGCTTTATGAGGACGTGCAAGATTTTTAAATTACACTGGTTTTGCCAAAGTATTCTGTGAGTCCTGTGATAGGTTTATATCATAACATCTAGCGTACATACATGTAAATACCCAGTTTGCTTAGTTTACTTTTACAGTTGCACATCTTAACTCATAGATGGCGTTAGTTTTACAAATTATTTTTATTATTATCAATAGTATTATTATTAATTTTTATTTTTAACATTACTACACATACTTAGTTTTGTATTCAAAATTCCATACCTCAATCTCTTATAGCTTTTTCCCTAAAATGTACCACAATCATGTATGGGACTTTAGAGGGAGATAGAGAGCTCACTTCAATCAAAAAGCATGTGTAATATTTTTTTACGCTTTTAAGGCCGTGGCTAATAAATAATAATAATTATTATAATATTATGTAATGCAAAGTGTTTGCAAAAGATTAATAATATCTAAGACTTTAATACTTTATTAAGCCTTTACCTTTATGTTTTCACTAGAATGAGCATTACAAACGGGATTTATAGATTTTGAAATATGTTATATTTTCAACACTGCTACAGAGGACTCATAAAGTACGATAAGATTATTTTGTATACTTAGGACTTGTTTCACCGCTTATTCGTAAAGTTTCAGATATGTTATACACAACAGATTATCCATACAACTATTAAAAAATGTTGTCGATAGACTATCCAATACTTTTCAGTAAACAGGCACTTAGATTTTAGTTATCATATATTACAATCACGGTTTGTGGTTCTTCTAATGGCTTTGTGAATGAACTCATACTCGCTAATGTATGTACTACCTATACTATGGAGTGTAATATGTATATACTCACCGCTTTCACTTTCCGGTACACGCACTGGAGGAGACACTGGAAAACAGAGAAAACGCATTCAAATCAGCTGTTACATAGCTATAAGTACCGTTATGGACTATGGTGTAAATAGCTTACTAAATGATTCGTCAATAGCGCGGAAGCCGTAAATTTTCTCGGGATAAAAAGTATCATATGTCCGTGGAGAGGAAAGTACTTTAAACTCGCTAATCTCAGAAAGAGCTGGCCAGAATTGAAAAATTCTTTTTGTGTTGGTTAGTCCATTTATCGAGGAAGGCTTTATAACATTATGGTACAACCAATAGAAACCGTGTAGTAATCGAAAAATGGTCTACAAAAAGGATATTTATAAAGTTTAAAGTGAACGTAACAACTAGTTTATATTATTAGTATACTCGAGAGGGTGCGTGTTCGATCCTGGGTGGAGGCGTGTACCAATGAGACATTTTCTGATCTTATGTATGGGTGTTCGTATTGTTAAAGAAAAACTCGTAAGAAAACCAGCACATGGATGGTCCTAGACGTAATTCTATACAATCTGCTATATAATTCTCTGGACTTAGGTTTACTATGCGGCGGAATTTTTTAAAAATCCTATCCCAGCCACTGGCGTATTCGATGAGCATTTCACTCTTAAAATACTTAATAAATCATTCACAATAGATGCAAATAACTACTAATTTTGAAAAACAGTGATTGCACAATAAATTTAAAATGATTTTGAAGTAAATATTTCATCAAAACTGTCCGATTTTTTATCAAAACGTACTATGAAATGAATTGCAGAGCAATTCCTTTGCAATATTGCTTAAACGACCTTTTTAAGGACCCCTGAATTGAGTGTTACATCCTAGCTCCTACTGCCATTGTTTTAGTTCGGCGTAAAATTGAGGGTGTCAAGATAACTCTTATTATTGCAATATGAATCGATTATTTTCGACTGACAAGAGAATGTCAAGGAAATAATAATTAGCCTCATCATCCCCTGCTATATTTATTAGTATTTATCAATAGTATTTATCAAAATGTACACTTTCACTCACCCCGGCGATGCGTTTCTCGTCGTGCGTGAAGGGCACCTCTCGCTTGTTCCGCGTGCGTTCCCCCGGCATTGTGTGCTCCTCCTTAATCACGTCCAGCGCCTCTGGAAAATGCAATAAAGATAATGTTAAAGAGATACCTAATTTGGTTTAACCTCTCAAGCCCCAGGCGAGCACCGGTGCTCGCGGCGTTTGTATTGCGCAATTCTGTGAAACCCCTGATAGATAGCGAATTTAACATAGCTGTTGAAGTTTTTTGCACAAACATAAAATATGTTTTAGATGTAAAGATATAACATTATTTGTATAAAGATGTTAGGACCGGGCGCCATCTTGTCGTGGCGCACGTCCGCCTAGATTTTTGCCTTGATTTTTTCCACGATCGAAGGGTTAAATCTAAGATATCTCTTGATATGGCTCCGGCCTGAGCCCCTTTTGACTTAAGCAAGTAGTATCTACACTATCTGTGGCTTTGGCCAGTAACATAAAAAAATATTAGAAACTACATGACACCCTCAACTCTGTTGCGCCAAAATTCGTTTATCGCGCGGGAACCATACATTTTTCCGGCATAAAAAGTATTCACCTCATCCTCATTCAGGGGTGGGCACAACCCAAACACGCCTGTGATGTTTCCTACACCTGTTCAAAAGGAGTGTTATAGATAGAGGCCACTAAACCTCGAAGATAGGACCTCAGAGACCTTTCGAAAAATCTACATTCACTTTATTGCTTTTACGACAAAGTAACTACTACATTTTAAACATATTAGTAGATCTAACCGTACTACTATGCTGCTAGATTTGTTAAAATCAACGATTTAACTAAAAACATTTTTCCCCTTTGGAGAGCCAGGATTTAGTACGAATAGACTAGCTTAACTGGAGAAATACCATGACTTTACAGAAAAGTGGCGTTAAACATCGCAGTTCATTCTTCTGTGAGTGAGTTAAGTTGACGTCCAACTAACTAATCCTTATTTCCTATTCCCGTAGCCTTACGTCATTAAAAGGCCTGCAACGCACAAGTTACAACGCTTCTGATGTTTCAAGTGCCCATTGACGATGGCGATTACTTTCCATCAGGTGATCCAATTGCTCACTTTCTCCCTTAATTTAAAAATAAAAGCATTAATTAACTCATGCGAAATCATCAGTACCGGTGTCTTAACACTGCGTAACATCCATCTGACCTGATTGAACCGCAGAATCGATCTTCCGACCTTGGCATGGTGTCGATGGATCGTTTGGCAACGGCAGGCCACAGTCGAGCGAACATCGCATGTGTTATGTAAACATATAGGCCGGTTGCGATACCTGCGGGGAACTGCAATCGAGTATTGCTGACCACTTCCACCGCCTCTGGTATATTCTACGCATGGCTTTTATGCCTCTCGTAAATTATTAATTACTTGTCCAACCTCCATACTCCATACTAATATTATGCGGAGTTGCGTCTGTCTGTCAGTTACCTCTTGACACTTAAACCGCTGGACTGATTCTGCTGTGATTTCGTACTGAGATACTTTAAGGGATTGGACATAGGATTACTCTTCATCCCGGAAAAATGTACAGTTTCCGCGGAAATATGGCGCTCCAGAGTTGCCGGCATCATCTAGTTTATAATATTAATATGGATTATATTCATGTGCGTTTTATCATAAAAATTACAATAAAATCAAAGTATAACTTTACAATCCTGTTTCTGAGGAAATAGATTCTTTGTAAAGGTTAACGAGTATTTTTTATTTTTATCAAATAATTATCTACATTCTTATAAAATTTACATAATATGTTTTAGCATGTAATAAAGATCGGTAAACGTCGAGACATTTTTATAAACTAACAAAAATTTAATAAGGACACGTTTATTAAGTCGACGTAAACGTAGCCTTATCAAAAATAAATCATAATAATTGAAATAAGTAGGCTCAGACTTTTAAACTATTTATTTTTATTAAGGTACATACTACACACAGAAAAGTAATCTTCTAGGTTATAATTTATTACTTTATTTTATCGCTATTTTAATGCCTGTCGAAACATTAAGACGTAATAAATTAATATTTATGTTATGTTTATGTTTTAATTTCAGTGAAAGTTACGAAATTAGATGTAACTTCCTGAGAATTTGGTGATGGATTTTTAAATGGATTGTAATATATTGCCGATGGAGAAGATAAGGATTTAATTTATTTTTAAATCCTGCACGTGGACCCAAATTTTTTTTTATGTTCTGATATTTGAATAAATGGTCACCCCTATCGTGCAAAATAAAAAAATATATTAAAGAAGTAGCTAGGCTAATAAGAAAGGTAAGCGTACTTGCCCAGGCATTCTGAAATGTAACAGGAACAAATTCCTTTATGACATTTTGGACACCCTCAAAATATTCTTTAGGTCAATGACCTGTAACAGTACGCTTAACGGGTCCAATTAGCGCCTCCAATCTGGCCACAAAAACAATATCACAGGAAATTTGGCAAGCCGCAAGTGGCCGGAGTTACTCAAGGGAATGCAATCCGCCCGCCATACAAGCAGTGTTACTCAAGTGACAATCAATACTTGTATGTTATTTATTCGCTAGGTGCAACGTAGCGCGTGGTGGCAAAAAAGGAACACTCGGCGGTCGGCGACATACAAATTGACAAATTTTATTGACATCTTAAGTCATTATTTTTTGTCCGTCGTATTTTGACACGCACCAGGTTAGTTAAGTTATGTATGATTACGTTGTAGCTGTATCTAACTACAACTGCATCGACGAAATATGAACAATTATGCACTTATTTATAAAAATATTTAAACAGTGCTTAAGTAATCAAGATTCGTAGTCCTTTTCTGGAATATTGAAATGTCACATGACAGAAAAGGACAGCCAAACTCAATTAGTTAAACACTGTATAAATATTTTTATGAATAAGGGTGTGAATGTTATATTCATTTGATACAACTACAATATTAATTTATCATTTATTACTTTTAACTAATAAATCGTATTAAATAATTATACTTTACTAGCTTTTGCCCGCGTCTGCGTTTGCGTAAAACTTTATAAATTATCCCGTTTTGCAACATTTTTTGATAACTGCTCGGTTCATATTGGTCGCAGCGAGTTATTATATAGCCTATAGCCTTTCTCGATAAATGGACTAACCAACACAAAAAAAAAAAAAAACAATTTCGGCCAGTAGTTCCTGAGATTATTGCGGTCAAACAAACAAACTCTTCAGCTTTATATATAGTATTTTTATGTTTTGTATGAGCAAACGTCCCAACAGTATAGAGGTCTAATAAAAGTTAAAAATGTTACTCTTTCAGTGCTGCAACTTACATTAAAATCTATACAGGGGACTTTTACACGTCATAAAGTATTTTCAGTTAGTTTTGTTACACTCTGTATTGCCTAATAGGATAAATATTCTATATATAGATATACACTTAAAATCACTAACCGACAAAGATATGACCTCCCATGTCGGTCAGTCAATATGTATCGAGGACATGACAACAGTTAAGCATTGTTTATCTTCTAGAGTAGGACATATTTACAATTTACATACATGTACAAAACAATACTCAAGGAAAATATTCATACATTTGTCTAGTTATCGGTCTTGTAATATCACCCAGAGCATTTTCACGTACATTTTTAAATAAGCTATTTGTTTTAAATACTCATTTAAATCTCGAAAATCACAATCGAATTATATCCGCCCGTTCCAAAGTTGTGCTATCAGAAAAGTTGGTTCATAGCCCAAGAGCGGACTTGTTTAATTTGGTCACGATTTATAAAGCCCAGCCGACAGAACTCTAACGTTAATTTGACGTAAGCCTTTGAAATAGGCCGTTAATGTAGGTCCGTCAACTTGTTATGAATCAGTTTCTTCAATGGTACAATACAGATTAGTATCCAATAGTTTTAATAATGCTATTGTATTTAAGTTAACTACAGATCGCCCATGACGAAATTCGACTATATATATTTAAAATATTAAGTTTTAGTAAAGAGCTATTAAAAAAACCATACCAACCAATAATCTTTTCTCAATTCAATAACAGACTTCAATTTGGCATATGTACTCGTATTTTGTCACCGGATCATTAAATTTTATTAAAAAAAAAACACAAACGTCAACCATAAATAATAAAATATTTCGTGTATGATTATCGTGTAATGTCAAAATATTGTAGTGTGATTGTTGTAGTGTACGCAGCGTTTTATTTATCAAAAATATGTAAGATAGATGCATAATTTATAACATTATTGGTTTCCCTCCATATCAACCATAACTGGAAGAAAATTCATTCTTTTACATCTACGCGTCTTTCGTCAAAAGGAGTACAAAGTTTTCCGCTCGCGTATTCATATAAAGATAATAGGTACTATGTAAAACTTGGCAAGTTCATTATAAATATTAGCCTAAGCAACGGACATCATCTTAGTAGAATACCTGGCCAGGAAAAACAACGCAAATGGGCGGCATTTTATTAGAATTGGAAATTTATGTTAAGTGGATAGAGACGTAGAATACGGTATGTCGCATGTTACACGATCGTTTTACTATTTGACATAAAATTAAATCAATAAAACACAAAGCTACATTGTGTGAGTGTCTTCAATTTCGATACAACCGGGGGCTTAGCCAGGACCGCTTATGTCATTTGAATACATTTTGTTTGGCGATTCTACAAACAAGCGAAAACGTTTAGGTCTTGCCTAAGCCTGTGCCCTGTTTTGTAATAAAATCAATGGTTTATAAAGCGGCATGTTTGAATAAATGAGTGAATATACTTTATTGTGCACAATCACAGTTACAATTACATAAAACCATATTTTTTTCGGCGAATACAGACGATGACACGCAAGCACAATTGTGTAGGGGGCATACTCACCCCTATCCGTGCTTTTTGGTCTACATTCGCATTTGTTGAGAAAGTTGACAAAGTACTGCGGTCGATTATGTGGACGCTTGCACGATTATCGTGCCGAATAACGAACATCGGCGATTATGTACAGCTTGCATAAAATATTTAAACGGCTCATAGTGTGTGATGTTGGGGCAGGCCAGGTCCCCTCATTTTGTCGTCTTCAAACCAACTGGCACAGACTTGTTATAACCACGATTAGCTTAGCTAGATTAGATTTTGAAAAAAAATGTCACTTGGCATTTTCATCTACTTTTTTCATTGCATATTAGCCACCTTTCAGAAAAAAAAAACAAAATTTAATAAGCGTCATTTGTTCGGGAGCTAACTAGCATAACGTCACGGACAAACTTGTGTAAGTTGCCAACAATTCAAGTATCAATATTTGCCATTTATAGAGCACTATATTCTGATACTTGTGTGACATTACTATAAACGAAACTACACAAATATCACGCACTTATGAATCACGAAATGTACGTGCTAAGTATGACATAGTTTACTTCGTAAGAACTGCAAGGTTAAGATAACAACATTTACTCTAAGGACACAACAACTTATACATACTATTAAAGGTATCGTAGCTTTAACTTAGTTTCAATAATGTCTGGTTTACACGTATTAAGTGGTTTGTAAGTCATTTAACTTGCAACTTGCTACTAAATGTATTGTGTTTACATGCAATTATTAACTTAAAATTTAGTTACCTACTTATCTACTCTCTATAAAAATTGAAAAGATAGATTTGAAAAACAAACATAGCACAACGTCAATGGAAAGGCAAAATTACTTCCACACGCTTGGACTGGAATGGACTATATAGTTTTTCAATAACGATAGGTTTATAAATAAAATTTATAAATAAAATTAAATCATGCATATTCCCTATTAAGAAACCTCTTTCTTTTTAAAACTACGGACTTCCGAAAATGACTTAAGTTAACAAAACTTTGATTTGAAATAATTGGTGTTCGTAAAATTCTCATCTATAAACGGCTATAAATGGACTGAGTAACAAGTGGTAATATCTGTCCCACGTGTCAGACGTTACGTCACAGTACTTTCACTGCCGACCTTGACTAGCACGACCCCGGCATGTAAACAACTAGTTAGGGCACTTGCCGTTAGTAGAAATAATTGTTAATGGGAATTCTGTTTTATCACATTAACGTTGACTTGTAAATAAAAGGGATTGGTTAACTGGAAAGTATTATTTAAATTAACCCAAGTTACATGTAGATTATTGAGTATCGGGTATCGGCGTGGTATGGTGTTGACAATTATGTTTTTTTTTATATTTAATTTCATAATATTTAGGGGGCAAACGAGCAGACGGGTTACCTGATGGAATGCAACTGCCGTCGCCTGTCTACACTCGTGACATCCGAAGATTTACAAGTGCGTGGCCGGCCTTTTTATGAGAGAATCATAGGGAATGGGTATAGGGATAGGTAGATTAGGGAAGTTGGGACACCGGTAAACTCACTCACTGAACGAAACACAGCAGATCACCGTTCCACGCCAGTTTTCTGTTAGGCTGCGGTATCACTCCGGTTAAGCCGACCCATTCGTGCCGTAGCATGGCTCTCCCACAGCAATGAGCATCCGTATTATGTACTTGAGATTGGAAATCGAATCCACTGAACCGATTTTAAAAAGTAGCCTATGTCTAATCTCCAGGACTCAAAGTACCATGGAGGTACTTTGAGTCCTGGAGATTAGACATAGGCTGTCTAGCGAAATCGGTTCAGTATTTTGGGCATGAAGATGTAACAAACAGACAGCCATACTTTCGCATTTATAAAATTAGTTACAATAGATATTTAGTGTCACGGAAAAAAAAACTTAATTTTAAACTCAAATTCCACTATTCTGGATGCCCTATGTATGTGTCAATAATTCACACTCAATTATTTCTTTTTTTATTTAACTCATCTTGATTAAGGTTACCTTGAAGTCTTTATTATTTTTAAGTTTTTCCACTTAGAAAAAACATTTACTTTATTCTATGTTGTTTTTATATATTTAGGCTCACCTCTTAGGATAGAGACTTTTATTTCATCTTGGCAGAGCGTGATAACTCGTTCGATCTTCTGTGGGGCGGTCGGCGGGTTTCGACATCTTGTTTTCTGAAAAAATAAAACATTTAAATATGCCACTGCGACGAAACTGCGACAGCAAAAAGTTAGGCTCTAGAAAGATTGTACGTTTTGGCGTGACTTGAATAAATAAGGCACTATTTTCGAACGGTTGAAAGAGTAATGTAATAAACTTCAGTATATACCATATATAGGGTGTAACAAAAGTAAGTAGATATTATGACTTACTTTTTTAGCAGCCTGTATAAACTAATTTGCCTTTTATGTACTCTTTTTATTATGTACTTATTAATTGAAGACATAAGTGAAAGAAGATGGTTAACTAACATTTAACAACTTTCGAGTAGATACTAATTTTTTTTTTATCTTTGTAACTAATCTTGTAAATTACCTATTTCATTGTGCTAGTGTTATACTAGCTAGTGCTAGCATTATACTAGCTAGTGTACCTAGCATATATACATTAAGTCCACATAATTCTAATTTCAAATAATAATTCCGGTCCCAAAGTGTCAATTTACGCAAACAACTGGGAGATTTTTTAATGCTAGTTACCCGCTTCTTCCACTTATGTCTTCAATTATTATAGTCCACCTTGAAACACCGCTCTTTTGACACTAGATTGGCAATCGCTTTAATAAAAACTTCATGATTTTCACAATTCTAGTGAATAAAATGCAACGATTTGCAATAAATATTAGATGTTTATGTTAATTAATGCTAATAGTTGCAAATATTTCGGAATCGAGGAAATTAAATTCTACGAAATCAATGAAAGTATTTTATGCCAAATTCTTTGTCATAATATTTATATTTATTTTGGCATTGCAACAGATAAACATTGGTTTCGTGTGATCGTTTTTTTTTAATAAGTAGACATTTCAATATTTAACTAACACGCTTTTATTAGTTCGCGACGTTTGTCATAATTTAGTACGTAAAGTGGTAATGGAATCTAAGGAATTTGAAATGAGCCATCTTCCAAGGATTGTATCGTTATGACAATTGGAAGTTACATGTAGTTTTGACGACATTACATGTTATATAGAAGTATTAACCTGGGTAGCTAGATAATATCTATACGTTTTGGCTTCTTTGTATCTCGCCAAACAAATTTATGGAAATGACAAAAGCGTTGGTAACGCATTATGTCATTTACATGCATTTTGTTACGTGACAAAGGAGTGAAAACATCTTGGTTATTGAATCAAGCGTATTTCTTTAGTATTTCATACTTTTAATTTTTGTCAAATCTAAAACATAGAACTCTATACTAGCGTCTACAATGAAAACATTATAGACACTTCATTTATTATGTTACGTTTTGAGTATTACAGTAATTGTGAATGAGAATTTTGGGTTGACCGTGTCGGAAGGCTGCGAAACAATTGGAACCCATGACAGACCATTGTTAGACCATATAGTTCATGGGACAACGTTATAAGGGCCTTGGTTCAGCCGGATAGGCTGGCTTATTCGTGCCAAACAATTTTCACTGTAAGTAGTTTTTATCTTAAAAACGGCCTTTATACAATATAAAACGTTTCTAGCGTTTCTTTTTACTCCAACGTTATTTAAGTTACAATATTCATTAATCGATGTAAAATTAAATATTTAAAAGCTCCACCAACCATTATTAAATTTTGGCACTGTCCTTTATTGCGTATTTATATTATATTTTGGTATACATTGTTTCCAAATGATTTGAATAGGAAATAAACGTGTTTTTTTTTATTAAGTCCCTGGCATAATATAGTCAATAAATGTATATTTTTCATTTTTATTATAGTAACTTGATAATATGACGATCGATATGATAAAGTAGATGCTTAAATATATCTTCAATAACAAGAGGAGATGCATTAAGGAGGAATTTCAGCAGCTAAATAATTGTTATCATTTTAAAACAGCAGTTAAGTATAAATTTAATTACGAAAATCCTTTCCATGAATATATATGTTTTTTATTTAATAATATATAATTTTTCAACAGATTTTGAGATATCCAGTTACTTCATATTGATTTGAAGACATAAGTGGAAGAAGCAGATAACTAACATTTTGAAAACTTTCGGATTACTGCGTTATTGAACGCCTTTGGAACCGAAAAATTAAAATTAAAATAATGTTGGTTTGATGTGTAGCTAGACAAAGTGGCTAGATAATAAATATATATTACATTTTAACATTTTTTTTTCCATAAGATTTGTCAAAATTTTATGGAAATAAAATAGTATATACTCGAAGGTTGCAAAATGTTCGTTGTCCGCTTCTACCACTAATGTGTCTTTATTTATCTACTGTCAAAGCTGCAAGCTCGGAAAGGAGATATTGCAAGCTGTGGTAAGCTGTTGCAATGTTAAGTAATACAGGATTATTGCAATATATTTAATAAACTACTAAGAATTTCATCGAGGGTTATTAATTTTGTACGATATTTCGTATGAAGTCAGTGTGCAACATAAAATGGTGCAACGAATTTGTTACTAAAGAATTATATGCCAAATAAAAATGTCAATATGTTTGCTTGGTACTCTGCCAGTTGGGGACGATTTGGAAAGGTTTTCTTTTTATAGTATTTATACTTTTATTATGGGTTTATATTTTTACTTTGTAATTTTTATTGGTCTTTACCCCTACGCGTTAAATGTAAGGTCACCTAAAAAAAAATTAGATTATTTTCCTTATTGTAAATTAGGTGATGGCTGCAACTCCGTTGTGCCAAAATCATTTTTAGCGCGGGCACCGTACATTTACCCGGGATGAAAATTATCCAATTCCTTCTGCTTCCTTCGCAAAATCGGCTTAACGGTTTAGGCGCTAAGAGGTAACACACGAGATAAGAGAACATACATACAGACACACTTTCCCATTTGTAAAATTTTGTATAGAATATATGGAAGCACGGACCTGTAGAAAAAAAAGTGGACTATATTATCATGTAGATTATAGAGACTAGGAACATAAAAAACGTTGACCCATAAAATCACTACTCGACTATCGAACTTTTGTAATAGGGTGAATCAACATTTTCTCGTCCTAGACAAATCTTTGAATAAAGAGTCAATCAGCGTATTTTTCATCGATAAAATAAGTTTATTCGATAACCAATGAAATATCTTAACCGATAAGTTACTAAATAAATACTTAATCAAAACATTTCTGTGTATAAAGTCGGTGGTCCAGGGGACAAAACCACATTTTCATACAAATTCTGGAACATTTTTTGACCCCGGGCTTGTAAACATATAAGAAATGTATTTTTTTCTGAAATTCTCAGTTATAATATTGGTCTATGTATTAAGATAATGTGTATATGATTAGATTTAAATTAGGTATTAGTTATTAGTAATTATTACGGTTTAAACTCGTAAGGCAGAAATTGCGGTACAAAAAAAAGTTGATTCACCCAATACCACGCTATAATAAACTAGCTGTTGCCTGCGACTACGTCCACCTGAAACTATAAACTAACCCGTTTTTATAACATTTTTTTAATTACTGCTCGGCTCCTATTGGTCGAAGCGTGATGTTTTATAGCCTACAGCCATGCTCGATAAATGGAATAACCAACACATAACGAATTTTTGAATTCCGGCCATTAGTTCTTGAGATTAGCGCGTTCAAACAAACTTTTCGGCTTAATATTATTAGTATAGATTGAATTTAATTTTACTGGATACAGAGCGTTATAGCTATTTAAAATAATAGACACAACTAGCCCCATCGCTGTTTAGTCATTAATGTCTAGTTTACACGTATTAAGTAGTATTTTACTTAATACGTGTAAACCAGACATAATAGAAACGCGTTGCAAAATACGCGCGGAAATTTATAATTGAGTGGTTAGCTTTAGAAAACTATAATCCGATTGTGTTAAGTGAGAGTTGTATTGTTCTTGTATTGTTCGACGCTTGTCGTATACACTTCGGTAATACTATACCAAAAGAAAGCGTTGCTGATCATTGAACAAAGTTTCTTGTTACATACAATATAAATTTACTTTCAAAGGGCAAAAAACTTTGTCATTCGAAAGTATTTTCAATGCGGTTATTTCTTGTAATAAATAGATCTTTATTTGTCGAATCATCAAGATCGCTATGTAATCTTGTCACAAATTTTACTCAAAAAGTGTCTAGAATTGTTACAAATGAAATTATACTTTAAATCTGAAATTTACTTTATCGTTAACTTTATTGATATTTATAAAATTCAATATTTACTAGATTATGGTACATTTTTTCGGGATAAAAAGTATCCAATGTAAATTTGGTATTGTTTATGTCCTGGAGAAGGCCCCGGTACTCAAAGTATCTCCCTACCAAATAGAAGTAAAACTGTTTGAGTGGTCTGGGTGTGAAGAGTTGACAGACAGCACTATCGCATTTATTATCTTGGCATGGAATTATGGATTGCCTGCAACTGATGTGCCAAAATTCCTTTTTTTCCGTTTAACGTCCTGTAACTCTAAAATAATCTCATTACATTAAAATCGGTACAGTGTGTGTTTTTATCGTTAAAGACACACTTATTAAAAAAATATATTATTATAGGTTAAAAATTATTAAGTATTTAGTATTGATAGGGAAATGCAACAAGGTTTCATTGCAGTCGACCGTGAATCATCAGTAGAGCGTGTCGAGTGTGACCATGCGCCATGTTTTTGGGCGCTAACTCACAACTCAGAAAAAATATTAATCGAATGATAAGTGATGACAAATCATGGCCAACAGCATCACTATAGCCTTAGGCAGTAATCCATGACTTCGCGCTTCACTTTAGGCACGAATAATGATTCGAACGGAGAGATTCCACGGCTTTACCTATTTACATAGTAACTTTATTTATTTGCATGGTATTTGTATGTAGATTTTAAAAATTATCTCCTGATATTAAATCAATGTAAGACCTTTTCGCTTTGTATAATCGCTTCATAAACAAAAGCAACGAAATTCACTTTGGGATTAGTCACAAACCGCGCTTTGATGCTTTTGGGGACTTATCTTAAAAGCATGTCAGAGATACTGGGTATACGAGATTTGTTTGACCGTAAAAGAAAGATATTTTACGAATGGTCCAGCCAATAAATACAACGTTAAAGTCACAAAGAATCGATGCTAAATCTTATTATACAAGGCTTATGTTATTTCGTTATATACCGATGTTAATCGTAATTAGACTAAAAAGTAATAATAATATTTGTGTCTCCCAAAATTACAAGGCAGTAATTTATGGGAGACTTGGAGCCCAAACTAAGCATAAGCCTGTATATTAGTACCCCAGGCCTCCCCCTTAACAGGATTTTAGCTAAGTAAGCAATATATACATAATAAAGTTAAGGCTCTATTTTACTTTTATAACTTAAAATTAATCTAATTTAGTTAATAAAAAGTGACTATAAGACGTGTTAATTTTTAACCCGAAGGTATGGGGCCTCACAAATCTACAATCGCATCATTACTGCGTGCCTTAAATGATGTCCACGGCGTAGCTAAAATTTGGTTCCAAAGGACTTAAAGGACAAGACATATTTTCCATCAGTCATAACTAAACTATATTCGCATTACATAGTAACTAAACATTCGTTGAGCGGACTACGCATATAAAAACAGAAAAAATTTCGAAAATACATTGAGATCATTACCATAGAGTGGACGCTCAAATGTGACATCGAAAAGATGTTTGAAACAGCACCATGTATTAGAACATATTGCGAAAATATGCATTATACAAATAAATTTATAAAATTAAAAGAAATATCCGTCACTAAATAACTAAATTGTAACAGAATATTAAAATAGCTATTCAATATAGCTACAACATATGCTAACGTTATGAGGCCCGCGAATAGCTTGTTTGCTTTTCATGCATCATCCTTCGAGCTTCGGAGTGTCAAAGGCAGTAAATTTTAGACGCATTTTATACGATAGAACCAAGGGCTTATTGTTTAGGAGAATCTCCTAAGATATCTTGTGTCACGACCGACACGACCACAATAACATAAGCATACTAAGGCCCAATGAGCTACCTTAATTTTTTAAAAAGTCCGTGATATATGTTTTTTTTTTATTTCTCACATTATTGTAAACGTAGACGTTGACCATTTTATATATTATATTTTTTCCATAAAGAAATCTTGACTGAAGAATACTCGTATTACGATTCTGAGGAATTGCAGGTCTATTTATACTCTCACGAGAGTTCTTCTAATGAAAACCTTTTCTCTCTCCTACTTGAGCCAATAGGAATATTTATTGTCCGACCCATCAAATTCGTCTGACTCAATCATTAATTGAGTTTTTACTCTCTTACTTGGATAAAGAGTGTAGTAGTTGCGACTCGCTAGGAGTTTCAGGCTGCCGGCATTTCTGTGAACTTTCTCTGCAATTAACCTGTTTCGGAATATGAGTTGTGACATCCTATCTCATTTACCTTTTCAACATTTTTCTCGACTCATTGGCTTATTTTGCCTTTTCAAATTAATTTATAATGCACGTAACATAAGTCAAATAAAATTTAGAATTAAAAAAA
>JAOTAV010035596.1:0-19053 GCA_026546445.1 Cyclargus thomasi
CCATCATCAGGTCACCACTTTTGTGATGATGATGATTATGAATATAATTTATGGTGTAGTAGCATATGCTTTCAGTTTTTAAAACAACGCCGAAAGCCCCAAAATCGTATCTGTACGGAATGATGAGTTCTCTCTGTACCTTCGGAACCATGGTATGCCTTGTTACAAAATCTTACTTTTTGGTAACATATACCTGGGACGCTCCAGGGAAACCAAAATCACCATATGTTTCCATACAAATTTTGAGGAGTTCCCTGGATTACTCATGGTTCCCATCATCAGCCACCAACATGGTAAACATTTCGTTTTACATATTTTATATCCTATGCGTACGTATAGTATATAAAATATGTAAAACGAAAAAACAAATCCATCGAGACTGAGACACAAAAGTCCTGGGAAAAGACAGATGTCTGTAAAAACTGTTCAACTCTACATTAGAATTTAGAAATGACTCGTACATTTTTGATAGCAAAATCGATATTTTTTTCATTAAATTATACTCTTCTATCGGTCTTAAATAACACTGGATTTTTTGAAACCATAGCTCCTGCAACTGCAATTTTGCCGAGGGAGGGTCATGCTTTGGCAACTGACCGACTCGACCGGAGAAATGTCACAGCCTAACAGAAAACTGGCGTTGTGCTGTGTTTCTTCCAGTGTGTGAGTTTATTGGAGACCCAACTCCCTAGATCTCGTTCCTATCCATGTTCCCGTTTTCAAGCGGTGACCCCTTATGTCAAAAAAATTAAAACTTTTTGCCAGTTCCAATCAAAAAATTATACTACCCTCATCATCATGATTCATGCAAGATTTTTTGTAACTCTCTGCCACGCACTGAAAAACTTCACAACCAGCAATTTAATAGCAACAAAAGAGTGTATTTTTTACCCGACTGAAGGACGGTTATGTTTCTCGAGAGTATGTATGTATATTGGCACGCTCTGCAGCCTAAACGGCTTGATGGATTTTATCGTATGAGGTATGTATAGTTAGATTCGTATTGATAGAGCAAGTGACACGGGATATATTAAAAAATTAAATGGCGGATTTGAAGTCGAAAAATTTAAACATCAAGTTATGTGTATTTCTAAATTGGCTATTTAAAGCCCTTCATTTTGATAGCCTACTAGATCTGAATGGGCGGAAAAAATGTTGGTACCTCACAATTTTGACTGCAAAATCCGCCATTTTCATTTTTAATTTTTAATGTACAATCAGGGAAGTTGAAAGAGATACAAATTGTGGATCTAAGTAATTTGGCCGGGTTATGTCAAACTCAGCCTACAGATTACGACTTACAAGGAACTGACATATTTCCACCAAATGACGTAGGTTCGTCAACTGGCTCTCTTTCAATTACCCCTAGAAAATTCTAGAAATACACATAACTTGGTGTTTAAATTGCAATGAAAACCCGACTGGTTTTCTGCTTTTTGGAGATTTAGCCACCTGCAACTCTTCTGTTGTTGATAGTGTCCAATAACAGTTTTTTCTCATTAGGTGATCCATTGACCCGTTTGTCGTCCATTTTCAATAAAAAACAAACTTTGTATTTTATTTCTCTTATTTTCAATATGTTTTTTAGCAAACAGAAAAAAAAAATTAAGCAAAATACTTAATTTCACAAGGATCGCTAAATAAATCAAGTATTATTTGGGTTTATGTGACAACCCTGCTACTAAGAACAGATGTGCTTCAGGAAGTTTTAATTTTAAGAGAGAGGATGGCTTTCTAACTTTTAGAAAATCTCAACTTGTAGCTGAGGGAAAGTTCTGAAGGGGATTTGTACAAATTACGTATTTAAGTGAAATATTCGAGGGACTTTTGCAGATTGCGAAAATCATGTGTTTCTTGTGACTTTGTAATATGTTACATAATATAATATGTTTATTGTAATAAAATCATTGACCTCTATATGTATAAATTTTATCTTATATTGAAAAGAACTAATGATAAAGATGGGATAATGAGGCAGAATATATAGATAAAAATGTTTTATACAGCTCAATCAATATATTCTGATGCTATTGTAGAGGGAGAAAATTAGGTAAGGTTTCTTAAATACAAAACAATAATATATTTCCAATACTTTATCATTACTTATTACTTACCTTTACACATTTATAACACTCATAAGTATAAAATATTTGTCGATAGAAAACTTCCAGCACTATTGAATGTCATTAATTTAATTCATGACTAAGCGGTCATTTGCATATTACGTCAGATTTAGTTCTTTTCCCGACCAGGCGGGGCGCTTCGAATTGTCTCGTAATGAGCTGTCATTTCTAAGGGTATCGTCAGCCCAGCGTATTTATTTAATAGAGATTTGTGAATATAATGTATAGTTTTTTTTGGCCCCGCTTTTTACCAGCCTGGTCCACAGTTTCGTATTGGGATGTAATACGAGAGATACAAGGTTTCAAATACCTACTCAAAAATTGCTACCAGCTTTCAATCTATAATGGCTTCTCTTCATAATCGGCGATTATAAACAATGACACGCAAGTACCTTCGTACATACTCGCCTTTTATCAACTAGCTGACAAAGCACTGCGAACGATTATATGGATGCTTGCACGGTAATCATGGTGATCATGAACGATCAGCTCCGGTTTTGACGACGATATGTCATTACCATTAAGTACTTCGATACATGACAGGATCGCACGCCTTTTTCACTTCCGTAAAAAATAAGTTTTGGGCTCAAAAAGTATATAGTGAATTTTATAAGTTATTATTTTTATGACGTTATTTATTTCGTCATAATAACGTTACGTTCACTTTTACGATCCACACGAAGGATACATACAATGCAATAATTACTATTTTCCCACAGAAATTACACACGTTTCGTAATATATCAACAAATGTATATTAGGCTTAATTTTTAAAGAAACTGTTACGTAATGCGAAATTTTGGTGGGGTCACAAATGAAGTTAGGCTTTGTTACACTATAATGTAGTATCTTTTTATGCATAATGATATATAGCTAAGCAAAATAAGATTCTGGCGCGGTGACAATTGAAAATAAAGTTGAAAACAAACTGATCTGACGCGGCTAACAGCGCATGCAAAAACGTCTGTAACTGACGTCAGACGGGGGTGACAGCCCATACAAAACGTCCGCAACTTACGCCTTATAGTTTGCACACTTCAATGTATAATGGGGGAAATTGAAAGAGAGCCAGTTGACGGTCCTACGTCATTTGGTCGGAATACGTCAATTCCATGTTCCATGATCTGTCGGCTGAGTTTGACGAAATACAAAATTACCTAGATCCACGATCTGTACCTGTTTCAACTTCTCCGATTGTACAATAATTATTATCTAGATCGCGGCTGTCAGTCGCGTCTGCAAGTCGTGTCCGGTCAGTATGTATTCCGCTAAGAGTTTTTAGCTCACGACGACTACAAATTGTTTAACATCTCATTCGCGCAATCATTTGAAAGGCGCTCTTTTCGTCAAGCTGTAAGTACAGCGTGACAAAAAAGTACATTTTAAAATATTGCGTCTAAAATACGACGCTGTCCTGCCGGGTTTATTTGTGGATCTCACTAAGCCATTCTAGAGTCCACTCAAAACACAAATGAAAAGTATCAGAATCGGTATATATTAAGATCGCAATCTGAAAGGAGCTTAAGACGAATAAATCATAATAGGCTTGCCAATTTGTCTGGCCGGCTGTCATTTACTATTAGTTTAGAATTGACTAGCAGTAGATAAAACCCCGCTTCCGTATTCGTTACAAAATAAATACAGAATCGTTAAAACTAAATCGTGACCCCTGATTAATCGAAATCAACTCAATATAAATCATAAGCCGACTGAAATAAGTAGAATTACACTGTAAATTTTATTGTTACTACTGCAATAAATCAATTTGTGTCGCTTATTACAGAAATATTGTCGTGTCTGTCGGTTTGACTGCGGACACTTGCGCACGCGTGAATGTTTGCCTTGACTATTGTAATGTCGTTTTGAAATTACAATCAACTAAATTAACCTTAATTTGGCTTTAATTTCTTGCAAACGCAATTCAGTTTTAATGTGTGGTTAAATTAAACTGTGTTCGATATTATTACTATCGAGCTACGTACTCTTTAAGAGGGAGATAAATAAGGCACTCCTGTGTACTGCGCATGCTTCCTTTTTCCCCATTAGTCCATTTAGGGATCCGTACCCGATGGGTAAAAGCGAGACCTTATGACCAAGACCTCTGTCTCCACCCTCCAGGCACTATCTCAAGGACGGTAACAATACATACGTAAAATTCTGTCGCCCTAATAATAAAAAATACTAAAAACGATATAAATTTAAAGTTTAAGGGGAGCTTTTATAGAACAAATGTGTTTTTTGCTAGTTTATTTATTTCTGGCGCTGGAGTAGGTCTACATCGCGATATCGCTTGATACGACGTGATCGGTTGAAACTGATAATAGATATTACAGAATTTATAAAGCTGTATTCAGACACCTTTTTACAATTGTTCTGTATAAATCGATATGACGGTATAAAATTAGATTGTAATTGTAAAGTTTATGATTTTAATTGGCTCGGTTATTGTAATATTTGTGTCATGATAAAAATTGCAATTCATTTATTTGCATTGGTATGCGGATAGCAGATTATAGTTAAGGATAATGGAGAGGATAAAGGATTGTTTTAGTAATTGTATAAGTAACTTATAGTTGCCCGCGTGATAATTTTACTGTTAAAATTTTTCCTGTTTTTTTTTTGCTACAAACCTTTCGGAGCCCGAGACCTTTGCAGCGAATTCAAAACCGTGGATATCGATTCGTGCGTTCTGGAGTTATATCGTCAGGAAGGAAAACCAAAATCTTCATTTATATTTATATAATAGATGTATAGCCATTAGCTGTTAACTACGAGTATATTTTAGTTATAACTACCCAACAGACGTTGTCCTGACGGTCTTGTTTTGATAATATAAACCATTCTCAAATCCTCTTAATAACACAAAAAATTCATTAAAATCAGTCCTGTCGTTTGGTTGGCTCAGTGACAGATACACGTAGACAAGAATCATATAAATATTGTATACACACGATCAGTAACCTTATTGTGTTATGTGATCTTTTATCAACCAGTCATTGATATTGAATATAATAATAGGCTACTGGACCTAATTTTTTTCGTGCTAATCGTTTCATAATCGTCCTTTTCACCAGAAAAAACTATCATCTCAATATTTTATAATAAAGAAACCCATAAAAATGTTGTTTGATTATTTCGCCTTTCAAATGCCGCCAAAACCATGATGAGTTTACTATCCGCCATAGTGTGACGTCACACACGTCACAGGAGTATTTGGTACTCTTTATCCAAAAATGTATCCCAACTTGCAATCTACATGAGACAGAAGTCGGAACTTACAATAAAAAACCAAAAACTATTTTTAAAATGAATTTTAAAACTTAATAATTTAAATAACAATTCTGTTTAATTGAATAACGAAAAATCTAAAGTTTCATATACATTAAACAAAAATAAAATTAGGTGAAATATATCTATATTTTAAGTAAATTTATGCTAATTTATTTTATATATTAATTTATTTTATTATAAATGTATTTAATGTTCATTATGTTTTTAATATTTTTAAATAAAAATACATTGAACTACTACTAACCTAATCGGAAGATCCTTAAAAGCGTTTTCGTTAGTATTTATAAAATCATATTTTCAATTTGTTTTTATTTATCAATCATAAGGTTTTATTTTATGATTGATGGTGAGGTTGAAATACGACCCTGTAGGCCGAGTTTTACTATAAATATGCGTTTGTTTATTGAAATTTAATATGCGTCAAGTAGTAAATATTAAAATTCTAGATAACCTACACGGTCAATCTGGAATCAGTTCAATCCATTAGTAGGAGAGTGATGGCGAAAACGCTTATATTTTATATAAATAAAATATTATTATCAGTCCGTCGATTAACCGGCTAGACGATCATTCTCCCAACATTATTGAACAAACTGATAGACTGAACTGGTGAAATTGTCTTATGAAAAGGCACAAAATATTGTAGGCTTATGTCAAAATCTTCATTTATTTTACAGATATGCTATTGATATCCTACTCTGAGTGCTGGTTAATAATAGCTATTATAATTGAATATTTTTTGTACACAGCCACAAAAAACCTGCAAATAATATCCTAATTAAAAGAGTTATACTTTTGTCATTATCATCATAATATTGGGCCAGGAGCCCAACTCTTAAACGACCTATTCAAATCTCCGGACTTGATCGAATATTGATGACTAGATAAAAGAACGTAATTTAACGTTAAATAGAGAAGGACTCATCATTACTATTCAGTCTTTTGCTTTTCAAAACGTATTCTTCGAAGTACGTCCCCAGGAGCCCTACTCTTAAATGGAATGGCAACTACCGTCGCCCATGGACACTCGTGATATCCGAAGAGTCGCAAGTGCGTTGCCGGCCTTTATGAGGGAATAGGGATAGGGGGATTAGGGATGTTGGGCCACTGGTAAATTCACTCACTGAACGAAACACCGCACAACGCCGTTTCACGCCAGTTTTCTGTGAGGCCGTGGTATAACTCCGATCTAGGCCTATTCGTGCCAAAGCATGAATCTCCCACGGCGATGAGCATCCGTAATATGTACTTGAGATCGGAAAATGTCTCATTGGTACACGCCTCCACCTGGGTTCAAACCTGCACCCTCTCGAGTGAAAACCAAAGGTCTTACCCACTAGGGTACGGACTGTCTAAATTCAAATCTTCGTTCTGCCGTCCTTCTCTAACAACATCATAATTCATAACAGGTTTATTGGAGTAGGACTCGGCATTCTTATTATTTCGTTTGAGTTAGAAAACGACTTAGGAGTACGGGCCCTCTATCACGAGTTTGATGCTATATAGTATTTGTCGATACTAGATAGAGACTACGTAATTTTTTTAAGTATGGCAAGTTTAGTACCGCAAGTGACCGCTAGAGGCGCTGGAAATTTTGCGATACTATAAATTTACGTAGTCGCTATCGATTAACAACAAAAACTATCGCCTCAAACGCATGGTAAAGCCACTTCAGTCTAAAAAAGTGGCATACGCTTCGGAGCGATTGTAATTTTGCGTTACGTCTACGTTTTTATGATTTCTTACGACTAGATCACGTGACTTTTCATTCGACTACGTTAAAACGTGTATGGGACACGTTTACGATAATCTCTCGCCACTTGTCTAGGGGGCCAGGTTCCAGCTCGTTCCCAAAACAATCGTCATAACTATTCGAATGCAGCTGAGTCATGCATAGCTAAAGCCGGGTGGTCCTAATCTTCTATTGTGGGTGGTACAGTTATTGATATATTTTTAGATCTTATATTAAATCGGGTATAGTGCGTAGAAATATTTATCGCGTAATATCTAGTTTATAGCTAACGCGAAAATTTGAATTGGCAGAAATTGTTTTCCTGTTCTATTCTAAATTCAAACATAATTCTAATTCCAATTCTGTATTAAGAATATTTTATCTATACCTGCATATTATAATAAAACAGTAAAATTAGAGTTCTGTACATTTAATATTTTTACAAAATAATCAATGCGGGGATGCTAAGGAACAGTAATTGAACACATATCGACAAAAAAAGTTGTCTGTCTCTTCATCTGTTTACGCGATAATCTCAGAACTACTGGACGAAATTTAATAAATCTTCTTTTGTTTAATAGCTGTTAAGTCTGGGCAACATATAGAATACTTTTATCCCGGGACAATGCACGGTTCCCGCGTGATATACAAATTTTTGCACAACGAAGTTGCGGGCACCAACTACTTCTAAATAATTAATTGCATACATGTGAAGTTCTCGGTTTGATTGTGTGCGTTCATATTTACACAGGAAGATTTCAAATTCCCGAAAAATATTATTTAACGAGTAAATTGTAAACTATAATTATTGTGTACCATAAGACGCAGACGAGATATATAAAACTTGGGATCGTATGGCATTAAACATATAAAATACTAGCGAACCTGACAGATGTTGTCCTGCCGGGCTAAATTGTAATAATTCCCAAGTGAATCATTTGAATACACACAAAAAATTTCAGCACAATCGGTCCAGTCATTTAGGAAGAGTTCGATGACAAACAAATAAGAATTCAGTCGACTTGATTTTTATGCAAAGGAAGACGGGTAACATAGGCATACAAGAATATTCGTATTTCCACGTAAATTTCGAATACTACGCGAGCGAAGTCGCGGATGTAAACCAGTTTTATCTAACATACGTTAATCTTCCCTTAGTCTGAATTTTAGAAATCTTCCCTTAGCTATACTTTAATCAACCTGAAAGTGTGATCAATATTGCCCCAAGGCTAATAATGTGTTAAAGCATTTAATTAGGCAGTAAACGGTTACAACAACAAATTACTTTGACGTGTGATAGTGTTAAGGGATCTTTATGTCCCACAGTAAATAGACTTAGGGACCCTTTGCTTTATTATTATCACCATTATTGTCACTTTTACTTAAGGTCCAATAAGGGGGGACTTAATTTCTTTGAGGTGTGTGAGCTTGAGGAGATGTGATGAGCTTGATGAGAGACTCAAAAACTCGACCGATTGAAAAAATCATTAAGACATCTTTTTGGTACACCTAGCTAGGCTAGGTCCAACAAGATGAAGGAATCTAAAATACTGCCCCCGCGTGGAGCTCAAAAATCTCGGGAAATTGTAAATATTTTAAGAGCATTGTGCTTTTCCAGGAGCAAAATAAGTAGCCTGTCTAATAATATTACTGTCCGTTTTCAACATACGGACGTACAGACAGAATTTATGTATATAAGTCCATGCCTTTTGGCTTCAGTATCCTAAATACACGAGTGTTATTTTAGCGACCAATTCTAACTTATTTCACGCCAACCTTCGCAATAAAACTACTTTCGATGAAGTTTCGGTTACAGTTTTCGCGGAACCATAAACGAGAACTTTGTTGCTGTTAATATGTACATAAATTATGCTCCGAAAATTATCCTTACGTGGTCGACATAAAGGTTATAGTGCAGGTAAAATGAGAGCGGTGGTAACTATTTCTGGTATTCGTGGTAAGTTAACGGCGGTAGGAGGTGCCACCGGAAGTGGGTTTATGTGCGGCAATCGCGTATCGCGGAAAACGGCCAGGTAGATCTACAAAAATAGACGCGTTTCCGCTGTTGGTGTGAGTCATAGGAGGTAGCGAGTAGGAACATTTATATAAAGCTAGCTGGACCCCGCGGTTTAAGTGACGTCACCCGGGAACGGCAAGAACGGGATAAAAGGTATCTTGTACCCTTTTTCTTGTTCTCAGCTACCTCCCTACCAATTTTCAACCAAATCGTTTCAACCGTTTTTGAGTTGACACAGAGAGACCGCCTGGGTGCGAGAGTGTAAATGGGTGCACTTTCCTGTCAGCCTCTTGCGAGAGTCTCTCTCGAGTCGAGCTCTCAGCATGTACACCTGCAATTACATGTAAGAAAAGTTACCATTGAAAAGATCAATCTTTTCAAAGGAACTCATGTTCCTATTGTTATGTCATGACACAGTGGATTACGCCGATTGCTCAGACCTTGAGTTATATTTTTTTACATATTCTTACAGGTATACCTATGGCTAAATGTAAATAATGGTAATAGTAAATAGTTCGAACAGGACCTAAACATTTGGTTTATATACGTCAGCCCGTTGAATTATAACAAAACTGCAATGATTTCATATAATACAGTAAAAAGCCACACAAACTCAAAACCACATCAAATCTTAAATATCACTATGAGACTTAGCGAGGCGACTGAGGAATGTTTATCCAGTAGGATAGACAAAGTGGCAGATGCACTCTCAGATCTTATGGTATTTCTACGACACATACGCCTGCTTTTTAAGTTTTGTTACGTAAGGCATTACAACTATTCAACTTACTTGAAATTTGAAATAATTTATTTATTACTCTCATCACAAGTACACAATACAAAAACTATACACTACAAGGATAACACTGATTTCGTGGGAGACTGGTGCCTAAACTAGGCGTAGCCTGTATTTCAGGACACCAGGATCTCACTCGCTTCCAGCGGTCCAGCTAGTTGATACATAGTAGTGAACGTCAAAATATTCCACTTATTATTCCTTCGTTACAATAACTTTACGATCACAAGTAACATTATTGTAGCATAGTAATTGTCTGTCCTAAATTAATAATATCCTATTAAAGCGATCAATGTCTAAATTTCAATATTACATGAATATAATAAAATATTATCGGCGCATTAAAATAGTTTAGAACATTCTCCAGATAACAGTAAATGTACACAACATGGCATCTAGTACCAATAGAACAGTGTATTTACCTCAAAATTGTTTATAAATTAATACTGTTTAACTATTACTTGTAGTAGTAATTGTTCATAAACATTTATTACTATTATTTATTAGGACCTCGCTATAATTCGAATATTTGCCCATGTTTAATAAAACTTATGGTCGTTTGCTTTTGACCAATCACAAGTGAGAAATAAACACTGGAGTCGAGTTTCTTAACTGATCATAAAGTTTTCGTTCTAATAAACGATTGTAATTTGCCTTGTAATTTATTGGTCTCACTAAACCAAAAAAGGATATGAAACCGGAAAATTTAGTTGTGATTAGTTGAACTATAAAATTAACATTTGACATGACAGAAACTTGCAATGTTTTTACTGTTAGAAATACCACAGCAGCACTTTTATATAAAAGTTATATATCAAAAGTCTAAATCATTTATTTCGGGCATCATAGACCCATATTATAAATACCTTAAAACTAAAATACATATTTTAAACTTATATATATATTAACATATTAACTATAGTAAACTAGTTACTCGGTACATGCTATATATAAAGTAAAATTAGAATAAGTTTCATTCTGGGGCGAGGACGCTAGCTGATTTCCGTCAGGTAATCCGTTTGCCTCCTTATTTTATTAAAAAAAATAATAACTCCCAAATCGGTTTTGGTAACGGTGGCCGGTTTCATGGAAAACTAGGCCTGTTAGGCAGGAGTAATTTTACAGCCCAAGTGTGTGCGCAGTACACAAGAGCACTCTTTCTTCCTTTACTCTCATAACCCAGTAAGACGGATGACCGACACGACTGGTGAGAGAGCATCTTACTTGTCAGACAATCAGGTGATCAGCCTGCATTGTCCTAATCAAATTTGGAAATAACATGTTTTCAACGCGGGAATCGAACCTACGACCTCCGGGTGAAGAGCCGAGCTCTGTATCACTAGACCCCGTGCTCTTGGGAGGCGTTGACATAAAAAAAAATTGACAGTGGTCCCGGTACCTCACGCAAAGTTCACTTTGATATCAAAAATATCCACCACATTGGATGAGTTTTGTAAAAAAATGCAATGTATGAAGAACCGCTCTATTACCTTGTAGCCGCCTACTATTACCTTTTACTTTTATCAAAATCTCACATAAATCATCTACTAATGACGACCTCTGTGGCGCAGTGGTTGAGCACGTTGGAAGCTCAAGCCGAGGGACACGGGTTCAAATCCCCAGGTACTTAACATGGGGCCAGACTGACGTGATTTGAAGGGTCCTAATAAAATTAAAATAAAAAATGACGCTTTATATCAAATCAAATTTTTAAAATGTTTTTCAACATACCTCGTAACCGCTGCGTCTATGACTTGTACCACACGATAAAGACTACACCCAACAGTCGCAGGGCGCGGCCTGCATACAGTTGCTAATGGATTGCTTTTCCATACCTTTTATTATCATTACCTATTATAAATGCTGACGCATAACGGCTATACATCTTATACACCCTCCTGTGATTTAAACCAGGCAGAATATCGCTAATGCCCGAGATACACGAGACCAGTTGTTCAAGCCAGGACACCAAGATATTTCTCATTTCACACTGGCTTAGAAATGTACTAATTTTTTGTCTACACAGACAGAAATACTAGCTTGATAGTCCTGGTTTGAAAAACTGGCCTCGTGTATACCTCGCATATCATAAACGAAGAAAGTGTTATCAAAGAAAGCTGCTTTTCGCATGCTTAGGAGGTACACTTTTTAATTTTCAGGAGAGAGTATTAGTTACTGAAAAGTTTTTGAGGCAAATATTTAAACTTTTGAAGTAGCTCTGTCGATCCGTTTCGTTCATTTATTATTATTGATAATAACAGAATATCATGCTACGAAATTTCATACAATTTTTTTATGTTTTATATGAAATTTTGTGAATGTGAGAGTCATTTTCTGTTACCTCTTGAGTCTTGACGCCTAAACCGTTGAAACGATTTTCTTGAATTTGAGTATAGAGATACTTTGAGTCCCGGGGATGGATATAGGAAACATTTTAATCCATAAAAATGTACGGTTCCGGTGATAAACAGAATTGCGGGCGTCATCCAGTATAATAATTCATCTACGGTAGTAGTATTTTTATAACAAATACCTTTTAAAAATCCAGACAAAACAAAATCTTTAAAACATTGGAGAGAACCTCCGATCGACTTTAAATCGGGCTTGTAACAATCCGCAGGGAACTCCTGTCAATCCGTTTTAATGGTGCAACGTTTGTTTTTTAGTCACGCTTGAGTTGCTTTACTTTGTACGATTTGTTTTAAGTCTACAGATAATGTGGCAAAGCAAATTATTTGTAAATTCTGTATTTACGTTTAAATTTATTTGTAATAATCGTGAACACAATTCATTTGTATTACCGTGAAGGACAATGTTGGCAAGCATTTTCATTTGTTCTTGTGTGTGTATATTATGTCATATTTGTAGTGGGAGAGCCAGCTTCGGCACGAATGTGCCGGCTCGACCGGAGTTATACCACGGAATCACAGAAAACTAGCGTGAAACGGCGTTGTGCTGTGTTCCTAATCCCCCTATCCTCACGAGTGTCCATGGGCGACGGCAGTTGCTTTCCATCATGTAACCCTCGCTGCTCGTCTGCGCGCTTGCCCCCTAAATGTCATAAAAAAATATCGTAAATTACTGGTCAGGCACAAGTAATTCGCGACAAAATATTCTTATTTTAATTTTAAAAGGAGGATATTTGCGACACATATTATTTATAATATTCTAGTACAGTAAAAAAACTTTTTTATCGTCCTACAAAATTTTTCTTCTGACATTACTGACTATACTATTTAAGTTTCATAATATAAATAATTATCTTTTGAAGGAAAACATAGGGAAGGGCGACATGGAGATAAGTGTGACAAGGGGTGGAGGGGAATTCTAATATTTGTGGTGGTTTTAATTATTTTTGAAAATTTGAAAATTGTTACAAACAAAAACGTTACACTAGGAAGAAGGGCTCAGAAAAATTATGACCATTTATGAAGGAGGTGAGGAGGGGTCCAAAAATTTTGAAGATTTTGTGACGTACTTTATGGACGGTCCCAAATGCCACTGTTTTTTTTTTGAAAGCTCTACATAATCGGCGATGTTTGTTGATCGTTCGGCACGATTATGGTGAAAGCTCCACCATGATCGTGCTGAATGAAGGATGATCGGCGAGCAGAACGAAGTATGCTACACCATCGTATGCTATGAAAATATGAAAAGAAGCCATTAGTAAACACATCACAGATAGCTGTTAATATTTTACTGACACAGTCAAAAGATTTATCGTTCAATCATTCAACTCATTAACCATTCGATTTTATGCTCACATCAACATCATTCGCTCACCGTTCTCCGAGTAATCTATTATTAATTATTATCTATATAACTTTAAATAATCCTTTGTCCTGAACTATATGCATCTAGGAATCTACACACGTACGCGTACAGCCTAAACCACTGATCGTAGTCACATAAAATTTTGAGGGAGTGTTCTCCGAATGACGAAGGTGACTAATGAGAAGAGATTTTTCGAAATTCGTCTCGTCACGTCCGCGTGAAAGTTTATTATATTATCCCGTTTTTACAATTTTTTTACTGCAGCTCAGCTCCTATTGGTGGTAAAGTGATATTATATAACCTATAGCCTTCCTCGATAGACGGACTAACCAATACTGACTAAGATAAGCGCGTTCATACTAACAAACTCATCAGCTTTATATTATTAGTATTTTGCAGTTAAACTCTTAGGATTTCGTTCAAAAATGAATTCGTGTAGTAGAGGAACACGACACAGTTCACTTCAACTTTTGCTCATCTACACCTTGTGTGATTGATACATGGAAAACCGTTGCGTAGCAACCGAATAACAGATTTCAAATGTGTTCCATTTTCAATTTCATCACAGTTCCATTTCATTGGCAAACAGGGTTACACGTTTAAATTACTTTTAAAACACATCCTGGACCAAGTTGTAAAATTTTCATAGAAAAGTGAATAAAATCGTTTATTGACCTTAGCATTTGGTGCAATGTATTGATTGAAGAAAAAAACTAGGGCAGGTGAGGTTAACTTACATTAATATTATCGCTATCTCCTTTACGTCTGTCTATGATAATATCTATCGTCTCATTCTAAATTAATTATTCTAAACTGCATTGAATCATGTGAATAAAGACTCTTCATTTCTTGAACTTGCAGTCTTTTCTTTTTGTATAATAGCTATTTTTTTTAATAATAAAAATGAATTAATATTTAATGTTTTCACATAATAATAATCTTACATATTAATAATATTATTCAAATAAATTAGAATTACAATATGTACTTGTAAGAGACTGGTGCCTTAGCTAGGCGTAGCCTGTATGTATTTCAGGACACCAGACCTCCAGCTCAAATAACAGACACATTATAACATTTTTACATATTATCATTATTAACTCGTGAAGTCAGCAATTTTTGAATTATTAAGTGTGTGTATTAGTTTTTTTTTAATTTTTTTAAATCATCCAGTTGAAAAGCTGACAATTGTTTAAATACCAAGGTTAATTCTTGATTTTGTTTTATTTTAACTTTTAGTTTCAATCTTAAAAAGATAAATACAAAAGAAAAGACAAAAAAATAATATGGATAAATAAAAATTATAACAATTTTGCATTGCGTACCAGTATAAGATTATTTAAGCACTAAGTATGTTCTAGAATCTAGGCTTTAGTGACCTTAACACTAACCTCTTCGTGTGACGTCACGATATCGATTACAAGCGATAAGTCGAATCGATATAGCACTTCGTGCACAAATTTCGTGCAACTTTTATCAATAACTCGGTAGTTATCAGCCTGATTTACAGCCTTATCAGTATTATAGGCGTTTATTTCTCGGAACGTTTATGGGATAATCGCCTTTATTGTAATTCCGATAAAAGCTTTAATCATTCGGCTTGAATAAAAGGCTTTGATTGAAGGGAATTTTTGCTCACAGATAAATCGCTAATGCTTTTAGACTAATTTGTTAAGACACCTTTAGGGATAAGATTTGCTCGTTAATGCATTTAACATTGTAATGACAACAAATTGATTGAAATGGAATCATAAATTGAAACAAGATAAGTAAGTGTTTTAGGTGGCTCGAAAGTGTTAGGAATTTTGATTTAGATTAAATAGCACTTTTGATGTTAATCTGTTGCAAATTCCAATTTGTATCAAATTTATGAAATTATTCTGTTATTAAATTTGTTTAACAATGACTATGGAAAAAATATATATGATGCAGCGTGCAATTGAATATATCGAAACAAATATTGATATGTTATTCCTTCTTAAAAAACTATTAGCACATTTGTACGCCGCATTTTGGTAAGATCCTCTACCCATAGATCACTAACCAGCATGGACGACCGCACCGTGGATCTGATCTTCACGGGCTCGCTGAAGCTGCTGCCGCCGGTCAGCTCCAAGATCGTGAGGATATTCACTAGCAGCACCTTCACAGGTAACGAGAATAATGAATGAATATTCTTTATTGTATTTACACATTACAAATAAAAGAAATAAGAACTTTAAAAAACTATGTAACTTAACACAAAAGGCGACTTTATTGCTATGCAGCAATTTCTTCCAAGCAACCGAAAGCAGGAAATTAATAACAAAAGCATAATACAATGGCAATGTGCAAGCAAAGTCTACCACATATAATTAAAGCTTGAGATAAAAATATATATACATTTATAAAAACAGAACGATATTTAATTCTGCATGAAACGGCTTTTGGCTCACCATACATTCCCAATACTGCATCGGCTGTGTCGCCAGGATCGACAGAGGTATCAAGTCACAAAAACCTTCTCTCTTCTCTTCAATCCGTAACGAAATAAGTCAGTAGAAAATATGAGAAATAGAAAATACTAAACTCCGTGTGTACAATAGACTGTTATGGCATAAAATGGTTCAATAATAAATCACACGGAAGTAAGTTGATTCTTGGTTCTGAGGCCGTGTTTGGTAATCGATGGGGTGAAATCGATAAATAGTTGTTTTAAAGTTTTATTTGGATGATGTACTGTAAGCAAATGAAAGAAATTAGTTAACTTAGCTGTCGCAACATCAGCTTGGTTATTCATCGTGGGCTAACATGTAGAGGGGCTTTAATACAAAATCGAATTGATGAATACTGCATTAAAACCAATGCGTCAAATGCAGAGCCGACTGCGGTTGTATTGTAGTATCGACTAAATATTACACCGTTTTGTACTTAACTACTGAAACCGATTTAACCGTAGTTTAACTGTCCTTTAAACGTCGACTAGATCAACGATTTATATCCTAATATATATATTTCTTGTGGTCGTGTGTTTGTCACCGAACTCCTCCCAAAATACTGGACTGATTTTGATTAACAACATATTATGTCGGGTCCGCTATTTAAAGATAAATATTATGTTTCTCAGGCTGGTCAAATAATAAAATTTTTGAACATCTTCGCCTCTCATCAAATCGCCAGTTACTATAGCCATAGAGAAATTATAATGATACTAAAGTAATTGGTCTATGCTTTAGCCTCGTAATACTATGAGGAAATACGAGGCTAGATTTTCAAGCTAGGAGCAATTTATTTCTTTTCTAAACTGTCTTGGATATAAGCGACCCTGACTTGTGAACTAGTTTACTTAGGGCCTGTTTCTCCGCTTACTGATAGTCTATCCACAAATTTATTTGACAGATGTTGTATGGAGAATCTGTCAAAAATGTTGGTCATATCCTAACAGAAACTTTATCAGTAAACGGTAAAACAGGCCCTACGTTTACTATCTAGGAAATGAAGCTAATTTTGGCTACACAAAGCCCGAAATAGGAGCCTACTGCTAACTTACTGACATTAGCTTGCCTAGCTAGAAAAACTGGCCTCGTGTATCGTGGACATACGATAGAATAATAATATTAAGAAACAAATCATATTTCAGTATAACATAATTTACTTTTACATAGTTTAAAAAATAAAACAGATTCTGTATATTATTTTGTGCATTTTTTATGTTCTGCGGCCCGATTTTTTAGACCAATTTGATAGCTTCAGCGTTTTGACTTTTGATCCCACATTGCTTCATTGGTTCCATAATGAATACTTTTCCTTAAGACTTGTATATGCGCCAACGGCCAACATACATTCTGAGTTTCGAACCTCTCCTTCCGCTAACGAAAATAATTAATATACAATTAATAAAAACAAGAAATAAGAATTCCTCTGTAGGGAGTATAGTGTTATTTATTATTGTATAAACATAATCGTTTATCTTAGCCGACTATGTTCGTAGTGTACGCAATTTTTAGTAAAAAATCGATGTTCACGGTAATTTTTTTTCTGATGAACCATGGGCTCAGGGAAAAATTCTTCGCTAAAAGTTAAAGAATGATAATCATTCTACATGATATATTTTTTGGTAATATGCTTAACGTTTTAACATACTTATTTCAGGTTAAACCTACCCCGCTGGCACATGTACAAGTATTAAATTATAATACTGGCTCCTGTCATAGTATTGTTTTGACGCCATATTTTGAATTCTAACAGGTCTACTTCGCCTCCTTTTTTTATTGCGTTTTATTTTTTTTCTAAATATGTAATTTTTATGATATGAAATGTATTGATACATATTATAGTTTAGGCGTGAATCTACTTCTAAGATATAATAGTTGGTGATTGTTTATAATTAATGACTATTTTACTTGGGACGCGACGGCTATGAGGTCACAGAATGTGTCAAGCGAAAGACCGGCGTTGGTTACCAGCTAGGTGTGCCAACACTGCCGAGTTTGGTCCAATTTGTAGAAAAAAAAATAAAGTTTACATTTTTAATTTAACCTTTTCATTTCCAGATACGGCGATGGAACGGAATACTCTAATGGCGAAATGCTACCCGCGCATCAAAGACTACTGTCGAGAGAAGCATGGCTTAGAATTTCAGGTCAATAAAAATACTTTAATATTAAATAAGATACTCTACCCTATGCTAGAGGTAAATTTATATTTGAAGCAATAGAGTTTATCGATACTCGATAAATACTATTGTTTCAACACGTTAATTTTACTTTCGAAAATTACCCCTAGACGTGCTGCAAAACTTTGTCATACTACAAATTCATAGAAGAGCTACTTGGTCACTGGGATATTCAAAGTGCGAATCCAGTCTTATTTTTGGTTTACTAAGAAATTTTAATTGAGATATATAATGAGAATCCCGTAAAAATACGATTTCGGGAATACATTTTTCCAACACCAAAAATTTGTCTATGTTACTTTCTATAATTTCAAATAAGTCTATGCCAAAAATCAAATCAATCAGCTGCTTCGTTGGGGCGTCAACAAAAGAATCACGCTTTCCCATTTGTTAGTTCCTCTTTTTGTTAATTTAAAACAAACAGATTTTTATTTTATTAATTTATTAATTAATATTTTTTATGATATTTAAGGTGCAAGCGAGCAGACGAGCTACCTGATGAAAAGCAACTGGCGTCGGCAATGGACACTCGCGACATCCGAAGAGTCGCAAGTGCGTTGCCGGCCTCTATCAGAAAATAGGGAATGGGATTAGGGAAGTTGGGCCACCGGTAAACTTACTTACTGAACGAAACACAGCACAACGCCGTTTCACGCCAGTTTTCTG
>JAOTAV010035607.1:0-19052 GCA_026546445.1 Cyclargus thomasi
TTTTTAGTTTCTTTTGTACTATTTTAGTTTTTTCCCTTGGAAGTCGGTTTTAATTTTTTGTTAAAAAATAATAATTAAGGACCAGATGTCGCCGAAACCGTCAGATTAGAATATGGCTTTTAAAAATACGCCCAAATACAATTCTATTTTAAAGGCTGATGATTTAAATGTAATATTAGCCTGTAATATCATAGAACAACAAAGCCTTATATTTTCATAACCAATAGCTTCCCAGATATTTTATTTCACAATCTAATAAATGTTTTATCTTTGCTGTCTAAAATCGTCCATGAAATGTTCGATGTAAATTAAAAAACATTATAACTTTGAAATCGATGTAACGTCTTATTCCACCGCTAAAATAAAAAAATCTCTACATTTTTTTAAACATTTTACCTGATCTACAAAACAACTTAGATCTCTAAGATGCTGGAAAACAGCACTCTCGCCTTTTCGGCTAAGAACTACGAAGTACTCTTGTATGGATCAAACACGATACTTTCACGCATTCAGCAAACATTTTGTTCCTTGTTAATAGTTATGTCCCCTATCAAACTGGACACTTATCAATTGCGCTTATGATATCTAAAATACTTCTTTTCCAAGATCCCGAAACCTCTGTCTTTGCCATTTCGCGCTTACGCAGTAAACATTTTGACATCTACACTGTTATTAAGTAGGCAAATTCGATCATCAATAAAGACATTTACCAACACATCTGCAGGGCTAGCATAGCGCCAGTAGACATATGAAGATATATAAATTTTGACAGTTTTTCGGGAGAAAGTACTAGTTGTCAACCGTCCCTGGCGATCGGAAAAAGAAAGTTCCTTTCTTATCTCGGTTTCTTCCGTCATCGAAAATCTTCAGTAAACCATAGCGACTAAAATAATCTGTGGAACTAACTACCATTGCTAAAAAGGGAGTTTCTGTCTTTTGTCGACATTGAAACGAGTGACGATATTTTTTTATTATAATTATGGGGCAAGCAAGCAGACCAGATGGAAAGCAACTGCCGTCGCCCATGGACACTCGTGACATCCGAAGAATCGCAAGTGCGCTGCCGGCCATTATTGGGAATAGTACTCATTAGGCTACAGACGCTCAAAATTGCTTATAAGAAATTTTCACATAGGAAGAAATTGTCATTATCCTTCTCCGAGGTATCGACTAGGAGTCGCTATGCTAGTCCCGCTGGAGCGCGATATCTCTCCTTAGACAATAAGAAGGAAATGACGTACACAGTTGATATAACAAACGATCTAAAAACAATGTAAGTATACCTTTTATCGGCGTTTGAAAGCGCGAATAAAGTGAACTATATTTTCGTCATAAAATGACCTCTCACACTTGTATCCCAAAGCTTAAGTGCTGATATAACTGCAAAAGCTATAAAGTGCGTCATAAAAGAGGCATGCATGTCTTGCTCTGACGTTACGAGGGTAAGATTCCCTTTCAAAGTAAGCAAAGATATGATTTTATAGCTATCAAAAGATCAAAACAACAGTATAACATTTTGTAAAAATGTCCATCATCAAAAAGATTTGAAATTAAATTAAGGGCCCATTTCACTGCTTCCAGGTAGTCTGTCTACAACTTTCTTTGACAGATTTTGGCACTTACTGGTCTTAAAATAGCAACAGCCCTCAGAGAAGCAGAAGACCGAACAAAGTGGAAAAAAGTAATAACTGGAGTATAGTCAAACTCTCTCAGGCGTGACCTTTAGTCACAAAGAAAACGACCAAGAAGAAGAATTTGACAGATGTTGTATGGAGAATCTGTCAAAAAAGTTGTTTGACAGACAGACACCGCTTACTATTAAGTTTTTGTTAAAACTTTTTAGTAAGCGGTGAAACAGGCCCTAAGAAAACAACTTTTCAATCAATTCCAAAATCTTATTCACACCTTAAAATGTAAGAGTAAAAAAAAAACCTATTTCGAACATAATCGAACTACCGCTATAGATATATGATACTATGAATCGTCAATAATATTTTTTTATTATTTTTATAAATTCATTATCAAAGCACGAATAAGCCCACATAATAGATTTTATTAAATTCTGCGCAGGCATTGACAGACCACTTGTTATCGCAGATATTATTTGCCCAGTACAATATATTAACTCTCCAATATTGCACACACTTTAGATCATACATTGCTCTTCACGTTGGCATATCAATGAAAAGATTAGCTCTCGTAACCTCAGACCTTCGAGTGTCTAAGTGGTACAATGTTAGGGCGGGGCCATACTTGTGAATAATGACACGGGGTGGAGCACAATAATCTATGTTTTGATTAAACTTCGCGATATGAATGAGCCCTAGCAGAATTGGTCTGGAAAGATACATAGGAACAAGTTAGTATTTTGTTTAAGAGTCATCTTTAGCACAAAATCCATAATCTATCATAACAATCATGATAATAATGAAATAAATAGACATCACAGAGCTACAAGGGCCTTGTACCACAGGTTACTTGGTAGATATTGTGTGGAAAGAGCTGCCACTTGAAAATATTGTGTTTTTAGTCTTTACATATAATTCGACAATACCAATTTGGTGCATCGGCGCGGCGCTTGGCGTTAATACTTTGCCCAAGTATCAAAAAGCCTCATAAACCTCTTTAACGAAAGAACCCTAATTTAGCGCTTTTTTACTATATATCATTTAATATTTGAAGAGATAAGTGGGTGAAGCGTATAACTAACATTTTAAGTAACCCTCATTCTGGCGCAGTCGGGTAAAAATTGCGGGTTTTTAACGTAAACGGACGCTTTAGAAGCAGAACAACGATATGAAATAACGTGGATTTTATGGATAGCTAGGTAGACTATTTAGGTAATGAAATCGCTAATTTATAAGATTTATCAAAATTGTATGCGAAACATTGTTATTGAGTGAATAACAATGGTTGTAAAATGTTAGTAGCATAGACTCATCAATCATTTATGAAACATAGGTGCTAGTGATTAAACCATGTATAAGGTATCATAGAACCCTACATAGTTTAAGTGTTAAATAGATATCTTATGTAATTGTATTTATTGAATTAATTAGCTGAGCGCTCGGTGCTCGCTACTCCGTCGCTTCTTAACCTTATTACAGACGCTCAAGTAATTAAACTTGCTCTATGTACACTGTCAATATATTTACTAGAATATGTACAATCAGAGAAGTTGAAAGAGATACAGATCGAGGATCAAAGTAATTTGGTCGCTTTATATGTTAATTGACATATTCCGACCAAGTTACATAGGTCCGTCAACTGGCTCTCTTTCAATTTCCCCCATTATACGTAGGCTTTAGATTACATTGAGACATTTTAGAGGAATTGTAGCTAACGTCGAAAGCTTTAATTTTAAGACCCATTAATACTTAAAGATACAGATTTTTATATAATAACTAGCTGTTTCGCGAATCCGTCACCGTGGTAACTTTTCTTGTAATTTTTTTTTTTTCACAACAAACTCCATAGACTTTTTCAACGAATGCAAAACCGTGAAAACCGGTTTGTGTGTTCTTGAGTTATATCGTCAGGAAGGAAAGGCAGACTTATTTTTATATAATAGATAGGTAATAGCTTATTTCGTAATACAAAACGAATATAAATCTACAAATAGTAAGTAACCTACGAAACTTTTTCAAAAAATCAAAATGTACTGAAATTCATTCGGTCTTTTCATTTCTAACATCTCGCAATTGAAAGCGCCAAGTCCCCCCGAAAATCGGTAATAACGCCGGGACAAGGTGCAAAAATGAACAATTACACTTTCAGCATTGTTACAGGATGTATGCATAATCCGAAATAATGATGCATCGAACGTTCAAGGGTGATTCTCCCTCCGTTATTTGTTAAGGAAATACAAAGGAAGTAAGTATTAATCTTCTATTGGCCGACAAGCTCGTACCAGCGACCCCTGGAGTGAGGTTCCAGATTTTATTCACTGCTGCACCCTGTTGTTTTCCCCTCGCCGACACACACGGATGGGAAGGATGGAAAAGCCAGCCAGTGAAAACTTCCCAAAGACAAGTTTAGTATAAAATGGATTACTTGATGACTTAATATATTTTGATACGATGTTTCCGAATAATAATAATAACTCACATACCAGTTTCTGTGACGGTGGCCGGTTTCATAGAAACTAGACCTATTACACAGGAGTAATTTTATAGTGCCAAAGTGTGTGCGCCCCAGTGGGACGGATGACCGTCATGACTGGCGAGAGATCAGGGAGTGTACTTACTTTTTTCATGCCCATCCGACGCATTGATCTTACTTGTCAGACAATCAGATGATCAGCCTGCGTTGTCCTAACCAAACTTAGAAATAACATCTTTCCAACGCGGGAATCGAACCCACCTCAGAGTTAAGAGCCGAGCTCTGTACCAATAGACTATAGAGGCGATAGATGTTTCGGAAGTAAGTCATATAAACCGAATGTTTATTACATTACGTAACTATTATATTAAGGTTACTAGCATATATGTTTCGTATTTCGTATTCTCTGTCCTACAGTTTATGAATGTATGTTCCTAGATAAAATTCCTTCTGCAACAAACTCGTATACAGGATCTTTCGTATTTTATTTCATATATGTATGTATTATAACGTTATACCTCTAAAAATCATTACTGTTTTAAAATTAATATCTAGGATATATCTTGTAGTCACAGATTAATTTATTAACACAGATTTAAAAGAACGACATTTTAAATTATTTTCCCAATTTCAAAACAATTTTCTTGGCAGTGTGTTAGTAGGCGTAAGAAATCAGCCCTTCTTTTCCCGTGGCAGTGCATTTTTTAAGTGATTTCTTTTATTACGACGCACGGACAAGAAAAACCCAATATGAAAAATGTCCTAGGAGTGAAAAGTGCCATTTACGATCGCACTTTTATGGCGAAACATAAATTACTACTTTAATGACGTAATGCCGTAGAGACTGTGAAAAATGATTCGGCCATTATTGCCACTATTAAGGTTTAGAGAACTTTATAAATATAACAGTTATTTTAAATAAAGTTTGTAAAATTTACCTACAAGAATTTACGTACGGTCTTATTAAACTATATAAAAGGCAAAGATATCTAAAAAATAATAGATTGGGAAAGTAAGAAAAGGGTTTACTTCAAGCGTAAACCAAACGACTGGAAAGTTAAACATCTGAATTGTCAAGAATACAAATAACGTAAATTAATATAAATTACAATTTACATAACGACTAAATTATTTTATAGTATTCTTAACATTATTACTGAAGTTTTTTTTGTTTAGAGGCCATAAATCTTTTAATTAAGTCGGCATAAAAGAGTTCATATTATCAAGAATACAAAATATACCGTACATCTGAATTTTGCATAACAATGATTTCCTTCGCATGCGTTTCCTACCTTATATAAAAAAAGTAAAACTTAAATCACTAATAGTAACTCATATAGCGAATCCCTCATAACTTACTGCACAATTCTGTCGACGTGAAAAAAAAACAAAAACCCCGTAATTGATAGACGAGTGATTAGTTGGGGAGTTAGGGGTGATAATGGTCGTGATAGCCGCCATGACTCGCACAACATATGATCGATATGTCCGAACTTCGACTAATTAGCCCTCGGACCGCAAAAATTGTTTGCGGATGATCATAATTAGGTGCGGAAAATTACTCGAAAATATTTGGAAAAAAGGACAACGTCATGTTTTAAGGTTTAGAATATATAAAGGAGCTTTTTCACCCAGTGGCAAATATAGACGGCAAAAATGACAACATCATTCTAGCTCAAGCCGGGGGTCGCGGGTTCGAATCCCGCCGACGGAGCAAAAAGTTTTCAATGTTCCTGGCTGGGTCTTGGATGTGTATTAAATAAGTGTATCATGTAATAAAAATCTTAAATATGTGTATGGTAAAAATGTATTAAATATATTTCCGTTGTCTGGTACCTGTAACGAAAGTCTCTCGGGTACTTAGCGCGGGGCCAGACTGACGTGGTGTGAAGCGTCCATAGATATCATGTTTTATGTTTTAAATGTTTGAAGGTTTGGAACATATAAAGGAGCTTTTTAACCCAGTGACAAATATAGACGACTATGCACTTACCTATAATTTACATATTTACATACCTTATCTTTCGACAAATAGAAATGTAGTCATGATTATTCGACATGGTTTTACAGGTCTTAACAAGCATTAAATACGTCATAATAAAATAGCGAGAATTTTCACAATTCCAAATCATTTCCACGCATTTACATTCCCTTTAATTACGTCTTGCGTAAGATGAAAGCCTTCTGTATGTATTTTAATTACTCAAGATACTGTTAATACGGAGGGCGTCACATCCCTTTGAAATAAAGACATTATTAATTGCTTTTTATACGGAACCCAGCTGTCATCAAACAAATCAACGTCGGGGACAGAAACTTATAATTGGTATGAATACAAACTGGTCCCCCACTGTGCACAAGTGAGCTCTGTACAAATATCCCAGGATTAGGGGCCCACTTATCTACATCCTTACATACGACCTCATTTTTTGAGTAAGGTTGCATATTTAAGCGTGTCTCAGCTGATAAAGAAATTTAAAGCTGATGAAGCAGAAACTTTATGTCATTTTAGCTCTTACAATTTTGTTGATGAGAATTAAGATCTCAATTTCACTATACCCGCAACAAATTTTCAACCTTATGAAACTCATGTATACATAAAGTTGATGTATTCAGTTTGATAAGGTTGAAAATTTATTTTAATAGTAAAGAATTCATAGTTCAAAGAATCCTTTACTATCAAAACCTGCAATCAGAGTGCCCAGTGCGAATTTTTTATTTGACATTCGATCGTTAACTCGTTTCGCGTTTATATGGATTTACTATGGGATTTATACAGCGCCACCTAGCGATACACGGTCACATGTACAAGTCCCATATAAAATCTTAAAAAACGCGTTCACGGTCGAATGTGAAAAGATAACTCAGGCTCGGCACTCCGAACGTCTGCACCGTATTTATTTATTTTATCTAATACAGTAACAGGCTACAGATTTTATTTAACTTACAATATATTTTACAGTATATCTTATATAAATCTATAGTCCAATTCAAATTTTGTAAGTGTACACAATTTTTATCTGCTATATTATTATTTGCTACCAAACATTCCTAAAGTTACAAAATAACAAGCAATATCAGCTAAACACAAAAACAGTAGAGTAGCGTTTTTATAACAATTTATGCAATTCCTTTCGGAACTCACTCAAATTATTGAGAAATATATCTACTACATATTGAATTATTTTGGTTACATATTCTTATCAGTCCGTTCTAATATATTTTCCTATTTGTATGTTGACTAAGGTATTCTACATAATATATATACAGTTCTTTCTACTGAATGTTGGATGTAGTAAACATTACTAGGTTTTTACTTGCATTCGACTGAAAGTATAGAGTCTGTTATGTAACCTGTATCTACGCATATTTCTAATACTGTCCAATTTCTACGTATCTTTCTATCTTATTTATAAATAGAGAATCAGCTGTGCTATAACCCAACTTTCAATCTTAACGTGGAGCTATGAAATCGCTCAATTCGGCGGACGGGCGCGGGGCTGCGTAGGCACGCTAACTCAAGCTAACCCCTCTAACCTATGGGCGAGAGATTTATTAATCCATCTCCTTAACGCGTTTTAACTGGGCAAATTGAAAAATTATGTGCCGACGTCTCAGCTCACCCTCCGTCTGAGATGACTTTATATTAATGGTTGTGCGTTACAACTTCTTGAACATAACTACTGTATTGATTGAAACGTTTGTACAAGCTGTTTTCATGAAACAAGCATGTTATGTTATTCAAATCTAAGATAACAAAGAAAATTGAAATGTTTTATGGTGAACGCACATCTATCAGTGCCGAAGGAATCAAAGTCTTTTTAAACGCTTTTATTAGGTCAATCTGTATGTATGAAAGCAGGAAAACCTTTCTTGTAAACACGAACAAGTGGAGCATCCGTAGTCTAATTGGTGAGACCTTTAGTTCGCACTCGAGAGGGTGCAGGTTCGAACCCTGGTTGAGGCATGAGACATTTTCTGATCTCAAGTGCATAATACGAATGCCGTGGGAGAGCCATACTTCGGCACGAAAGGGCCGGCTCGACCGAGGTGATAACACGGTCTCACAAAAAGCTAGCATGAAACGGCGTGTGCTGTGTTTTGTTCTGTGAGTGATTTTAGTGATTGCCTTCCTAATCCACCTATCCCGATTCCCATTCTATTCCCATTCCCTATTCCCTTATAAAGGCCGGCAACGCACTTGCGACTCTTTGGATTTCACGAGTGTCCATGGGCGACAGTTGCTTTCCATCAGGTAACCCAGCTCGCTTGCCCTCTAAATATCATGAAAGTAAACAAGAAATCTATATTTTGCCACTGTTGACTGGTACTTTGAGCAGACTGTTCAGTGTATAATGAGGGAAATTGAAAGAGAGCCAGTTGACAGACCTACGCCATTCGGTAGAAATATGTCAATTCCATGTAAGTCGTGATCTGTCGGCTGAGTTTGACATAATACGACTAAATTACTTAGATCCACGATGCTTCCTGAAACATCGCTAAACGTGATTTTTCAGCAAGGTATACAAAATCTTTGTAGTTCCAGCACCCCACGCTTTTACAATCAAATGTCATAATTAAAAGCATTTACACTTAAGCCCAGGAATAGAGACAGCTCGAACGAACTATAATTTATTTTGACTTTTACGTGCCTACCTAACCAACAGAGCGTGATTTTTAGTGTTTTTTAAACTATTAATTTTTCTTTTTGAATTTTGCAGCGAACGATTAGAACGAATCGGATGATATGTGCGGGCAAGTGTACGAGGTTCCATGACATTTCATATTATATTGAATTCTAAAATTCGTTTTATTCGTCGCGTTACCCGCGTTCGGTTCTTACAGAATGTGCATTAATTAGGCAGGAATTAAGATTAAAAGGACAACTGGTGTACACTAAGCTGATTAAGTATACTTTTATTATTTCACAGAAACTAATATTACCAAATCACGAAGATGCCTTCCTAATTTAAAAGAAGAAAAATTAAAGCGAATAACATTATAATTAAACTGTCGATGTTTTTAACTGTCAGTAAGGAAGCTAATACTTCTTCCTCCGTCAGTAACTTGATAATGAGTAATGACAAAATCCACAATGGAATTATAATGACATCAGCACAATGGCTCCTGGTGCTGAGCCACCCTCCTTCCGCATAGGACAGGAACCAGGATGGCCTGAAGACCTTTTTAATAAGGTTTAATCCTGTCGGAAGGACCAGAAGAAAAAAGCCAGTTTGTATTAAAGAGAATTCCATTCATATTGGATCTACATCCTGCAAAGGAAATTATTTTCTTCCTAAGTAGGTATAATGGGGGAAATTGAAAAAGAGCCAGTTGACGTCATTTGGTCAGAATATGTCAATTACATGCAAGTTGTGATTTGTCGGCTCAGTTTGACATAACCCGACCAAATTACTATGATCGACAATCTGTACCTGTTTCAATTTCTCTGATTGTATATTATGATATGTAATATATTCGTCAAATATTTGCTTTTGTTTTTAATTTATGTGTACTTAAAGTAAAAAAAACATCTTACAACATAGTTTTATATTACTTATTAAAATATCAACAACTATTCTGTAAGATAGGCTTTATAATTCATATCTTTCTTAGAAGACAGTCTTGAAGATAATTATAAAATAGAAATTAAAATATCTATTAAGTTTAATAGTTTTATACAAATAAATATTTACTTCAGGATCCCGTTACCGCTGAACAAGCTTGTTGGATGACTGTATAAACGAAGGCGGTGACCAAAACTGATGGCGCAGAGCTTGTGGGCTTTGCTCTCGTATGAACTGTGATCAACATAGCAGTAATACCGACCGTAGCTTATTAATCTGTTATTCAAATTTCGAAAGTTAGTTACCAAATGAGTATTTTTTTATGAATTCAAAAGAAAAAAATAAACAAACTTCGAAATTCAAAAAATTTGCAGATCTCATCAAAAATTGAGAATCAATAAAGATAAGTTAGCGGCCTAAAAAAGTATGTCTTTTAGCTCACTATAGAATTACAAAAAATCGCTGAATTCTGTTGAGAAATAAGTAAGATATTAGCGATTTAAGTTTTCTATCCATCTCTTTCTCTCAAAACGTAATTTACTATGAACTTTGTATGCAGCTTATAGACTGACGTCACCGTCAATATCGGACTTCTTAGGCTTGTTCTTCGATGTTTTCTATTACATCAAGAAACTGATCGGACTACATTGTTTTTCAATAACGATAGATTTATTTGTTGTTCAATATTGTTTTTCAATGAAGAAAAAAAATCATGCATATTCCCTATTAGCTTTTGTTAAAGCTCTCTAAAATTTCACGTGACATACTGCATTTGGCTTGGCTTTGACTTTTGACTTCATTTATACATACGTACGTTATATGTACGTACAAATAAAGTAGAAACTCAAAGCCAAGCCAAATGCAGTATGTCACATGCAATTATTTATAACCACACAAATACGAAAGGCACAGGGATCGAATCCCACTCAATATGATAAGCCGTAAAGGGCCCTGCGCATTTAAATTGGCACTAAAGAGGACTGGATTATGGCGATAATTATTGCGATAATTGGTCTGATGGTGAGCGCCAACCGGAAATATTTAAGAACACTCGTGGCTTAACACTGGCGTACCGCATGTGACATTTTAATTGGTAACACTAAGTTTTTGATTGCGAGATCACGTCACAAAATAATTTAATTATGCGAAATACTTTTAATTAATGTTGACAAATCATTCAGTGCCGTTACTGAGTGTAATTTATTAAATACTTTTATATATTAATTATATATTCTGTGTTTTCTTTTGTGAAAAGCAAAATATATACAGCCGAACACATAACCTCCTCCTTTCTGGAAGTCGTTTAAAAACCTTTTATATAAATACTGGTTACTCGACCTCTACCAACTATTAAAATATTAATGTAGTAGTATCATTGTAAATATTTATTGTTTAAAATCGTGACTATACATATAATAAAACAGTAACATTGGAGTGTCTGTACATTTAATATTTTTACAAAATAAACAGTGTGGGGGCGCTAAGGAACAGTGATAGAACACATATCGGCAAAAAAAAGTTGTCTGTTTATCGGTTTGTACGCGCTAATCTCAGGAACTACTGGACAGATTTGAATAAATCTTTTTTTGTTTAATAGCTATTAGGTCTAGGCTACATATAGGATACTTCTTATCCCGGGAAAATGTACGGTTCCCGCCTGATATACAAATTTTTGCGCAACGAAGTGCGGGCACCAACTAGTATGTAATAAGATTATAGGTAAACTAAAAAACTTAAATAGATACTAACAATATACAGACATAAAAAATAAAGTTTTAAAAAGAAAACCTTTCCCAGGTCGTCCCAATTTTTCAGAGTACCCAGCAAACTAGTAATATTATTAATAATTCTAATTGTTTAGGTATTCTTATTAATCCAAAGATTATGAGGTGATTAATTTCCTACGTCAAATGTTTTCAACTTTCCTTAAATTATTCATTCGGAAAATAGAATTTCATGTATACTGTGGAATTAAACTAGGACAATACTGTAAATTGATTGCATAATTTTAGAAAAGAACAATTAGTAAGACAAAATAATAAATAGATTATAACCATAGGGTCCATAGGACAGATGAATCAATTAAGACGAGTCATCGAGACACGGCACGGCGCGTCAGGCCGTTTTCACGGTACGATTAACCAAAATAAAAGCCTACGTGTGTAAACGAAACGACCGGTAATGAAAAGCTTTTTTTGTTTCACCTGTCGCGGTAGGATGTTTTGTATGGACTTGCCCTAATTTCTCAAGCATTTTAATCAGTAAAATCCTAAATGACAATAATATATACCATACGGGGAGTGTCGTTAGATACAAAATATAGTTTATCTTTCGCTCTCTGTGAAATTGGAACAAAAAAAAGGAATTACTAATCAGAAGATATGTGTTTGCGAAACTTAAAATCTCGTAGTCGTAATCTTTCTTCCCTAATTCTTTTCTCAACCATTAAAGAAACATTAAAGTTAACATGGAACCTCCTTGTTTTAATTAAAAAAAAAATACTCCGCCTCATCCACATAAAGCTACATGTACACGGCACGTTTACCCGCGCGTCATAATCGCTCGCACCTGTCACGTGTCGCGCGCCTGCCGCTCCGTCACTGTCCGACGTCCGCGCACCGACACGCCTAATTAGCGCTGGCGAGTGTAGGTCACAATGAGGGTAGTGTGTAAATATTATGTTCATTGGAGGTACATATTTTTTTAATAGTATAAAGTAAACCACCTGATTGTTATTTATTGAGGCTTATAAAAATGGTGAAAAAATATTGGCATTTCTAGTAGTTTCAATAAAAATAATGAAAGATGGAGTACCTTAAAGTAAAATAATATTAATTCTAGAATGCTTTATTTTCTACGTCAAAAAGTCGTTGACCATACAAATACTAAATTGTTTTTCAGTTAAAAATTAAAAATCTTTAGCATAATATCTAAAGAACTTTTGTTAAAAAAAACTGTATAAGCAAAATTAAGATTAAAAACAAAATGTGGCCAAAACGTGCAATGAAAAGGCTTGTGAAAAATAATCCGCAATCAAAATCGATGCAGCAATTAATTGGCGCACTAAAAAGGAAAACCAAACAGTATCATCAGGTATCGGACTCTATACACTCGACACCAAATACCAGCCACCCCGGATTATACACACGCGGACACGTATTCAATTTACAAAACACAATCCTCACTTTGAACCCTCTGTGAGGTTTTTGCCGAGTGATTTTTGCAGATATAATGACCAAGTTAATAATACATAGGCTGCTAGTTGCTACGAACATATTTCGTGGCTGTGATTAGAATCATGATAATTTCTTTAGGCACTCTAGAATTTATTTATCTATTAAATGTTGTAACAAAAAATACGAGATCAACCGTTTTTCTCAGATGTTATGTTTCACAGCTTTGTATATATTTGAGCTTGTTTTTTATATTTATTTCCCTAGTGAGTATTAGGCATAGTACACACACTCGGGATGACGAGGTGAGTGATTCGCAGCTCGTATTGTTACGAACCGCACCTGAGTCTCAATTAACCGATGTTCTGTGGGGGTGCACATTTGGTGCGCCCCTATAGTTATTTACTTTTGAAACGGAATCATTTGTAACCTTTGTACAAGGAATTCGACTGTATGTAGGTATACATGCAAGGTTGCAAATAAACACATAGAAAAATGTTATGTATATTTATAAAACATTTTGAACATTACTGACTATTGACTGAAATACCTGAGGTTTACGAGCAATTATATACTTCACACATAATATTATTATTAACATTGTTTTGAGTCATTCTCACATCAAGTTTTCACAAAGGAAATTCCGCAAAAAATCTAGCGCACCAAAAGTCAAAGGCTATTTCGGGAATAGTTGTTATTCATGTATCAAGAATGTATGTTATGCTAAGCTCCAAATCCAAAAATAACAAAGGGAACCGTGAAACTCACACAAACAGCATTCAAGCTAAGATCACTTATCATACAGATAGTTTGAACTTTAGAGAACTTTAATGGATTGAAAATGTTTCTTTTCTTAAAGTTATCTTTATAGCGTCAAAAAATTGTAAGTTTTAAATATTATTACTATTTTTATAACATTTAACTATATGTGTGATATACCATAGACCAATTACTTTATGTTATTACTAACCTAGTTAAATTATCTAAAATGTTTAAAACATAAAATTCAATTAAATCAGGTATAAAATATTAAATACGTGATAGCCCGCCAACGACTGCGCCTGAAGCAAAATAATCTACATAGTTCACTTAGAACTTCGACTATAAAGTTTTAAAACTTGTGAGAACTTTATTATAAGGTTAAAAAGACATAAATTCCTTAAACTTCTCTTTATTTAAGTTGTGCAGTTAAAGTATTATGGTTAATCTTTAAACGTAATAATGCGTTAAACGCTAAGCTTGAAATTATATACAAAAATATCTATAAAATATTTACTCACTCTTTCACATTTTTACTAACAAACATAAATTGTTTTGCTACCTATTGCTTTACTATTCAAACAAATTATTCACGATGATGGCTGTATTTGGTTATCTTAAATGCAAAATACCGAGGGATATTTGGTTAAATGTGAGAAAACCTCCCCTAGATAGATGCGGACGTTTTTTATTTGATTTTGCATCCAATTTGCGCCTCACGCCAGAAGCGCTGCGGCCCGCGGCCGAGGTCGGATGATTGAGTGTGTAATACGCTTAACTTTAAATAGTGCGTGAAAATTGATTAGGCGGCATGAATTTGACTTCAAATTAAATTGTCCTATATTTTATGACGAATTATGTAGATTTTATTGTTTTATAATGACTTTAATAACACTGATATTTTCGAAAGAAAACACAGGTCTTTGAATACTTGGTAAAAAAAATTGATTTTTATTATTATCGCGTATCGATAATTTTAATAATTCCAAACAAATGCTTTAATCACACAAATTTTGAAGATGAGATTTATTTGTAAAGCCTTTCTAAAAATAACACCTTTAGAGTTTTCGCATCGGAGTTATTCTTAAAGCGCTTTTAATGGCTTCCGAATAAAGTTTCCATTAAAATTCTTTTATAATCTTATACTTAACGAATACTAAGCAATTCATAACACTTCACGCGTAAAATATACAGTGTACAGTCGGCATCAATTAAAACCATAAACGCACTCACTTATTACGTATTAGCTACTGATTTACAACTGACATTATAATATTAAATTATTGAAAACAAATACAGGGTGTAAAAAGTAAGCGATAACGACCGCGATCAAAATCTGGAAATTATAATCAGTCATTTAAATGTATGTGCGTCTTCAACTATAAAGTTTTAATAAGACACGCGAACTGTCACAGAAAGAAACTGTCACAAAACCGGCGTGAAACGGCTTTGTGCTGTGTTTCGTACAGTGAGTGAGTTTACCGGTGGCCCAACATCCCTAATTCCCTATTCCCTATTATATAAATAGCCGGCAACGCACTTGCGACTCTTCGGATGTCGCTAGTGTCCATGGGCGACGACAGTTGCTGTCTAAATATCATTAAAAAAAAGTACTGAATTTGCGCAAGCACAAAACGCGCACGTCTAAACGCACCCTTAGTGTATAACAGTAATATAATTTAGCACAACATAATATTTTCACGTATTTACATTCGTTGGAAAGGTCTCAGGTTCCGTAAGGTTTGTAGCAAAAAAATTTGATAATATTCCAAGAGGAAAGTTATCACGCGGACGCAGTCGCGAGCAACAGCTAGTCTATTATATAAAAATAAGTCGAGTTTGCCTATACTCGTATATATAATTCCAGAACGCACGAGCCGATTTCCATGGTTTTGCATTCGTTGGAAAGGTCTTTGACTCAGTAATTTTTTAAAGAAAAGAAATTTTAGGGAATATTTCAAGAGAACAGCAGGAAAACAGGGAAAATCATTTTTCACATACAGCGCTATCTCTGATACATAGCATGCACTACAACGGGGTAACCGGGGTTCCGTTAAGCGTAATAAGCATTTAATTTTGTAAAAGAAAATAATAATTCTTATCTTTGTTAACACGCGAACGTAGGCGCAGGCTACAGCATGTATTATTTAAAAGTAAACTTTTTGTTTTTATATAAATTTAAAGAAACGTCCGACTGTACAGACATTTGCGTTCCCTATACGAATTAATCTGAAGAGGTCTCGAATTGAAACCAACATCGATGTCCCCTGTCCCCCGGCTGGTGAAAACCAAAACACGAGATCAAAGCGACAATGCGCGAGGGTGAATTTGTCTAGGTGATTGTACATCCATAACATATAGATGCTGGATCCGACTACTTTTTTTATTGGGAAAGTGTATATTTTAATGATATATTTTGAAAAAACTCAATTTTTTGCTACTTTTTAGGAAATAATCCAGCGCTAAATTCGACTACTGGGTTGGAAAACCACGATTATTTCATGTCACAGCCATGGAAGAGCCATAGTTGAGCGCGAATGTGCCAGCTTGACCGAAGAAATATCAGTCGAATCTAAAACCGACGAAGAACAGGGGACCTAAAAAGGTCGTAATAGCAATATTGCAAAGGAATTGCTCTACAATTCGTTTTAGTTCATTTTAAAATAGTTACTTTAATATTAATTTAAATTTATTGTGAAATCACTGCTTTACAAAATTAGTAGTCATTTACATTAAAAAATGAAAAACATTTATTCAGCTTCTATTGGCCGTTACACTGTATGACAAAGAACAAAACACACTACAATAATGTACCAAACAGTTCTGCCCTCTGTTTTTTTTTAATAAAAAGCCCGCTACATCATGTCACATCCAGTGTTCAACATCTACGTTGCTAATAAGTGCGGCGAGCGATACGGCGCACGTCATTACGCGACAAAGGGCAACATGTGTCTGAAGACGCGCTTTGTATCTATCGGGTTTTTCGTTGCACCTTCAATCCCGCTTTTCCCGCGAAATGTGCCATCATTTTGACACCACACACGGTATTTTTTTTTACTTATTAAAGGAACTGTGATGTGTTTTCGCTTGCACATCGCAATAGTGTGGAAGAGTTGCGGAGCATTAATTGTTTCACGAAATGCATAAAAGTGATTAAGCACGCCTTGAAGTACATTTCGTGACACAATTTGGCCTTGGTGTTTGTGACAAAAGTTTTTGTTGACCGTTCCATGGTATGGTATTTTTAAGCCTAGATATAAAGCAATGATGAAATTATCTTCAGCGCCCAAGCAAGTTTCGTTTCCATTTCTCTAGTAAAAAGCTTAATTAATACCAAGCGAGCTTATATTTAATGCTGTATGCTGAAAACGTTGGATGAATTTTTAAACTACTTGTCCATCTTATTTAAAATATTACTTGAATTTTATCTAGCTTGTGTCTATTTAAATGAATTTTAGAAATTGAAGATTCTCAAGTACCTTTAAAATTAGAGGTGTTCGAAGTGTTATTTTTTTTATAATAAAAATGTATTTGTGTAAAGCTGGTACACTCTATCACCTTTGTATCGATCATAACTTATTTATTACAAATAATACTCTTTAACCACAACAAGGGTTCAAACATAGACTACATAAGTCAAGAACCTTTTTGCTTTTACCATAGTCATACAAAAAATAAACCATCCGAAACCAGCATCGTCCATTTACTTCCACAATGTCTCCAAATATATACCCCGGGGGTCCAAATGACTAATCGCGAGTGATATTGGCATAAATAATCGTTTTCACGTCAAAGTCCGCAGATGTTGAGATTGCATGTTGAAGAAATGTCAAATTTAAAAGGAGGGTGGCGACATCTGGTTTTAATTTTGGTTAACGTTATTCATCCCCTGACAGTTGTACCTTGAAATTATTGTGCCCTTGCCATACTCCAAAAAATATTATATATATATATATAGTCAGTTATATTATTTTTTGTTCTACACATAATATTACTGACACCACTTAGTCACTTAAAACGTGAAATACAGATAAAATATCGTTTTTAAACCCCCGCCCCGTATAAATAAACAATTTTTGACGCATCATCGCATCCCTCGCTGTGTTGACTAATATTTTAAAATCTCTAATTACTATAATTATTTATTCCCCTACTATTGACTCAGCGCCATTTTTCTCACACTTCAATAGGTACCTCCTCTTTAGTACCATTTCAAAAGCAGATGAAATCTATTCCCATATGAGCAACCTAAAACTATGCTGTTCTAAACAAGTTCAGCCATAACAAATGATCGTTCCACCTCAATTTGTCTGGGAGTCGTTAAAATCGCGTTTCCCCTTATTAATTTCTCCCTCCTCCGCTCTGTCTGCGGAAATACGTTGTTATAGTCAAATTTACGATATTGATAGATGTTCTATCGATTTCGGGGGAGCCGGAGGTGTCACAAATTGTGCCAATAGCTACGGAATACGAAAAATATTGGGAACCGACACGCATATGAGGAAATATCGAAAACGACAGGTGCGAAGCTATTTATATCCGCAGCCCAAAATGAGGTTATGGCTATTGTATTGCACTATGATCGGGATGTTAGTGTCCATGGGCGACGGTAGATGCTTTCAAGCTCGTGACCCGTTTCCTAGCTTGCCCTCTTACTTAATCAAATATATATATTTTTTAAATAATACTGATTTCGAACAACTGCATGTTGGTCAATATCATGATATGGCGGTGAACCTCAAGGCTAAATTTTTATAAATTATGCATCAAAAAAGGTAATATTCGATGCCACTTGGCTAACTAAAATACAAAATAGAAAAGGCATCCTCTAGGAACCTAATCTGATAAAACTATACATAATATGTACTATTAATGTTATCATACATTAATACGAAACCTAAAGCTCAAGAAGTACTCTTCCTGAAAAATAAATCGACTATTTCCAAGGAAAATTCTGGCATAATATATTATAACATTCGCACGCTAGGCGCTGGTATAAATTTAAAGTCGCGATGATCATTCATATTACTCATAAATCATACTCCAAGTCAATTTACACCGTCGCTGTATTCGTCTAAGAATTCCACACCCCCTGATTCCATAGGCCCTACCATTTGCTTCTATTTTTTATGAAAAATATAAGTAGAAATAGAAATAAAAGCAACCATCAAATAAGACACAATTAAAAATGCTGGTTTGAGCTAAGGATGGTAAAAATTATTTAGAAATGTAGCCAAGGACCTATAAGTTCACTGTAAACGTCACTGGTCACTGAAGCTCTTACAGCCTGGCCTGCTATCGGACAATTGTGTTGATGACTTAACCAAATCCATTCATCACCAAAAGCAAGCAATCAAATTCCAAAAAGTTTAAACAATTAACAAAAAATTAAAACCGACTTCCAAGGGAAAAAACTAAAATAGTACAAAAGAAACTAAAAAGTATTAAATAA
>JAOTAV010035618.1:0-19044 GCA_026546445.1 Cyclargus thomasi
AGAAATTAATATTTGTGCGTAGTTACAATACGATTAGGTATACGGCTTCTTGTGTATGACCAGTAAGGCAGAACAAAATAGACTCTTGAAAAGATTTTAAGATTAAGATAATATTTAAGAGTCTATTTTGTTACGCATTAAATGCCAAGATATTATGTAATTGCTAGCAGTGTTGTCTCTATAGATATAGCTCAATCACTTACAATAACAAGCTTAACGTATATATAACAAAAAAATTTTACATTGATAAGTAATGACTAATAACAGATGTTGTTATGTCAACGCTACTGGACATAATATTCATAAATTTTCGGCTTGAAATTTTCAAACTGTTTTATGCTAACGCTACTCGACGCAAAAGACGAATGCGGGGCCTGCGCGGGGAAGCAGGTGGGTGGGTGACATAACTGACATTTCGAGCCGAGTGCCTAGTTGACTCGCAGTAGTTATACATACTGTATGTAAATTGTGTTTTCTTTTTTTTCTAAGTTACATTGTTTATTTTATACGTACATAGAATGATAATGATTATTTTTATAATGGCATGTGCAACAATTACACTCTCATTAAATCTAAATTCTGCTTCAACATACTTGCCGAAAATAGATTTTAAAAATAGATACATTTTATTATGCCAACAATTTTTGTTACTTTGCACTTAGTTCGTAGATAGATCACTAGTCACTCGTGATAAAAAAATATAAAATGAAACATAAAGAATGCATTAAAAATAATTGAGCTAAAACTTGAAAGCCATGCATGCCTCTGCAAAAATACGTCACAGTAATAAAAATGTCTTCCTCAAGTTGACTGTCTCAACACCGGGATTGTAAAATTTAAAACTCGACCCATACTTATGTGATTAAATAATATACACTAAAATCTCAACAGCTTGTTCATACGAATCAATAGCATGTTTTTAAAATTCGTTGAATCCTAATCGAAAGTAACATACTTGTTTTATTATTTCAATACATCTAGCTGGTGTTGCGGGTATCTACTTAGGATTTTACAAGTTTCCATAACCGACGGTAGTTGCTTTCCATCAGGTAGACTGTCTGCTCGCTTGTCTCCTAACTTCGCAAGTAAATATATTATGTACGGTTTCCGTGGGTAAAAACCCGGGAAACAGCTGATAATTACAGATCTGTACAAGTATCTAGTGAGTCACCGTGTCCTGCAGGATTATTTTCTGCCGTTGCTCATAACATTATGCTTTAGTACAATTTTAGACTCGACTATCTGTACTGTTCAGGATTATTTCACCTCTATATGTCCTTTATTTCAACTACGTAACGATCACTTTAATAGCTCCTTAACTAAAGCAATATACATGCTAATATTATAATTGCGAACATCTGTAAGTCAACTACCTCTTAACGTTTAAACTTATTTTAACCAACATACATTTTAAAAGTCTGATGTTTGTCGTCTATTCATGTTTAAACAGCGAAACCCATTAACAGGAACTTCGGTGTGGAGATACTTTGAGTCACCTCTATCTATATATTAATACTCGAGCGGAAAAATTTGTACCCTTTTGTACTAAAGACGCGTATATGTAAAAGCATGATACTTCTCCCAGTTACAGTTGATATAGAGGAGGAGCGTGGAATACCAATATTAATAAATAAAACGCTACGCACATTACAGTGTTTTGACGTAAAACGATAATATGCTCTTTTGTTTATGGTTGAAGTCTAATTCATTAAAATAAAATTTAATGGCCTGGTAACGAGACATTTATTCCAAATCAAATTCTGTAATTGAATTGAGAATAGATTATAGCTTTTTTACACGTGGATTCAAATAATTATGGTCGAATTTCGGTCACAGGGCCACCTTTAGTATGTACAAATACGCTGAACTGACGATAAGCCCAGCCATGGAAAGGCGATTTGATTTGCGCCATTTTGGCGCTGATGGCAGTGGTGGGCGGGAAAGCAACTAATGATAGAGATGGGACAATGAGCCAGAATATATCGATAAAAATACGTAAAATTGATATAGCAAATAATAATATATTTCGCATACTTTACCATTATTTACTACTTACCTTCCCACAATTACAACACTTATAAGTCATAGATGACTGAAGAATGAACAGAAAACTTCCAGCATTATTGAATGTCATTATTTTCATTAAAGATTAAGCGACCATTTGCAAATTACGTCAGGTTTAGTTCTTTTCCCGACCGGGCGGGGCGCTTTAAATTGTCTCAGTAATAAGCTGTCATTTCAAGGGTATCGTCTGTCCAGCGTATTTATTTAATAGAGGTCACTGTTAATAGTAACGAAAGTAAGTGATAATACTCTAGGGTTTTTATGTGCTCCTTATAATATAGAATTAACTGTGAAAGTAGCATCGTTTGTGTTTAGTATAAACTCATAGGGCGCTTGCCAATATAAATCACAATTTTTTCGATTTTATATAAAAAGGGCACATACAAACGACACTATAAACGAATTCCCACCAACAAAGTTGCGGGCAACATCTAGTGATTTTATTGCTACACTCAAGTTGATTTACAATCGTATTTAAATTGTATACTTTAAGTGTTTTTAAAGTGAACGCGTAGGGGTAACATCTCTTTGAAGTATATTGAATCATAGAGAACTAAAATTAAACGTCTGTCCACTTTTGAAAGCGCGAATGTGGCATTGGGTGGTTTTATTTTTAAGACGTGTTAAAAATGAATTCCTAAAATTTAATGTAATAAGTTTAATACATAGTTATATCGCACCCCCGGTGCATTACTGTCACTTATGCAAAATATAGGAGAAGCATTTAAAGCACGTATGAAAAATATAACTGTAGTTATATTTTACTAGTAAGTTAAAAAGAAAAAAATAAATAAATTGTTACAAAGTTTGTGCGATATTATGTTATGGAAAGTGAGTTTATTTGTTTGTCCTTCCTTCTCACACCAATGAATATACTATAATAGCCTCGATAAACTTATATTGGAGAAAAGGAGTTGCGGGCATCATCTAGTAGCTATTAAATAAAAAAGATTAATTCGAATCCATAGTACAAATAGATAACTTTTTTATCGATTTGTATACATTACTGTTCCTAAGCCCCCACATTGATTAGTTTGTAAAAGTAATAATTATACTGACACGCCAATTTTACTGCATATGTAATGAATAAAATTTGTGCTTTAATTTTCCATCCACACCCAATTTTGAATATTCATTGTTCTGACAATTTAGGGTTGTGAATCACTGCTGTATATACTAATAGTTATATAGAGGTCAACATTTGGTTTTGTGGATTCGAGGAGGGTAATCTCTGAAACTACTGAACTGATTTCAAAATTCTTTTACCATTGGAAAGCTATATCTTCCGAGATTGTTATAGGCAATTTTTTATTTTGAAATAAATTAGTTCCCCACGAAGTTAGCACGGGACAGCTAGTCATACTGAATTATTCAAAATAATGTTACCAAGAGCGCCATCTCTTGACGTATTGCAATAAGTTTTTCGTCAGTGCGATGTTGAAACAAAAAAGATATTTTTGTATGATGACGTTAAACCAGTAGCTTACTGGCACTGTTAGGATAGTTTGATGTTGTTATTATTTTTACTGAGTATATATATATATATATTAATTATTCATTAATCGTCATTTTAAAAATGCTTCTGTTTCGTAGCATATTATGTAGTACAATGTATAATACAAAACATGCATGCTATAGTATTAAATTTTTTTTTTTAATATTTTGCATTTAGTGGCAAACAAGCAGATGAGTCAACAGATAGAAAGAAACTACTGTTGCCTTTGGGCACTCCCAATAAGAGAAGAGTTGCATGTGCTAGTGAGGCCGTATTATTTCTCCTGTCGAGTAGACCCATTCGTAACGGAGCGTGACTTAAAAGGCAGATGATTCCTCGAGGATGAATTTACTTTCAAAACTAGCTAAAATGACTCACCGCCGGTGATAAACTTATCGAAGCCCTGCGTGTTCCTTACTTCCAAGTAGCCATCATAGTTCATTGGGTCATGGAGATCTTTGAGCTCCCATGCATTCTGAAAAATAAATGCACATTATTTGTTTGCTAAATTTATTACCACTATATATATACCACTTTAAAACTGCACAAAGGAAAATTTTATTTGCTATAATAATAATTAATAAGATTGTATTAGTGATAAATAAAAATATATATATATATTTTTAAACTTGTAAACTTTGCAGACTGTGCAGTAATTTTTGCTTTAATCCATGAATTAAAATGGTTTGATTCAAACAGTCGTAATTGCTGTGGAAGAGCCAAACTCCGGCACCAATGGCCTGGTGCGAGCAAAGAAATATCACAAATTCACAGAAAACAGTTTTCTTCCCCCTAGTATATAATTACTTCACGCCCCCTAAGTCACGGTGCGACACTACGCGGATTCAGTCCCGATTTTGAAAAACTTCGGAAGTTTCCGCGAAAATCTGAGCGGAATGGCACCGCAAATCAGAGGGCAAATGACATGCACCCCCTAATTTCATAAAAAAAACAGCAAACTGTACTTACTGGATCAACTTGAATCTGCAATGGTGTTTGATATCGAGCATCCACGGGCATCCCATGCGGTGAGTTCCCATTATATTCCGTCATAGGACTATTTGCGCTACTAAGTCTATCACAGTAGTTTTGGTTAAAATCTTCCTTTCTCGTCGAGTTCGTATTGCTGAGAGCCGAAGGAGTTCTTGACGGAGAGATCTTATCGTTCTCCCTGTTTAGAAAATCTATATCTATGTGACGAGGATTCATGTTACCGATGTTATAATTGACTATTGGCGATAACCTGGGTGAGGAACTTTCAGTAAACACTACGGGGCTACGGAATACTCTTAGCGTATCTTGAGGTGTGCTGCCTTCGCTTGGCATATAATGATTATCAGAAGGCGCTGGTGAGCTTGAAGTCCTATTTATAATCGGAGACCTGCCGGGATCTAAATGCGTATCGGGCTTTTTAAACGGTTGTGGAATCTTCACAGCGCCTATTCTTTGGCTATCAGCTTCTTCCTTCGCTAGCATTGGCTTAGGTTGAGTCTCCCCAGCTAGTAGATTTTGTAGCTTACTGACTTGAGTCTCGACGAAACTTTGTGGCCTCGGTGAGACAGACTTCCCTGTATTCCTGTATGTGACATTGGAAGATGTATCATCTGTATAGTGCAACGGGTTGTTACTGTGTGGAATACTGTCTGCATCAGTATCCTCAAAGCTGTCCCGAGTTTCATACATCATGTAGTTGTCCTCTAGGCTCTCATCGTCTTCCTCAAGGTCATCAAAGTTAATAGGAGTGTCAGCACCAGGAAAAAATTGACATAAAGCTACCATGATTTCCACTACCTGAAAATAATAAAAACTTAAAAATAATTGAAGACATAGGTTGAAGAAGCAAACAACTAACATTTCACAACCTTCGAGTAAATACTAATTTTTTCCGATAAAATTTTGATATTTATCGATTTCATCATCTAGCTTGTCTATCTAGCTATACATCAAAATCACATTATTTTAATTTTAAATTATTTTTTCATTCCTAAAGAGTAAATTTACCCAAAAATCTATTAGTTTTTAAAATGTTACCCGTTTCTTTAACTTATGTCTTCAATTATTATCATACTCAATAGTTACAATAGGCTAGTCGATTTTTTTATTATTATTTGTAATTAAAGACGGCCAAAAATAAAAATATTGGTGAAAATATAACGTCGATAGCTTTAATTCCTTCGAAGATATGGCAATTTTAAAATCACATAAAATTGACCTTCAAAAACGCTCCATACAAAACGATATCTAGTTATGACGTCACCTCTAGGTAGTATATACGCACCGCTTAGAGACTCTGTTCGATAACTATGTTAAATATTGCTTTCATGATAGTAGTTTCACAACAAAAGTTGTTATTAATTACCTAATTTATCAAATGCTATATGAATATTTAAAAAATATAGTACTAAAAACCCACTTGCATGCCCAACTTTGAAGGCTTAGTACAAAAAAAAATATAGAAGTTATTAAGCTGAAATTTGGCACATACTTATTTTTTACCATTATATCTTAGATTTATTAAAAAATAGCAAATTTTTGACCTTGTCGACATCTTAATTACAGCCATTTTTAGTTTACAGCTGTTCAATTATTTATAAGGTAGAATCGATATAAAGTTAAAGAACCAAATAAAGTTAAGGCCTCATTGGAGTAACTAACAATATTCCATTTAAATATTTGAAAAATAATATATGATGGCACGGCAGTGGCACCGCCAAGTTGAGCTGGAAGCAAACACTGCCGTACCATCTTTACAGGAACCATTTCGCCGCATTTTCAGCCTCTCATGTAAGAATCTTTGGATAATACCAGAAAGCTGAAATTTTCGCCATCTAGTTAGCTCACAACACATACTTAAAATCCGAAATTTCAAGTGTGTGGGTAAATTACCCACACACTTGAAATTTCTAATATTACTAATTTAATGATATAGTTAAGCGATAGCAAAGTTTGCCATTTTCGACACTCAGGATCATCAAAATACAACTACTATTTCCCATGAACTCAGAGAGCTGCAATTTGGGCTAGGGTAGGGTAAAACAGAGCTAGGGTTTAATAGTCACATAAAGGGAAAACTATAACACTAGGATAGTCGAAAATCTTTTGTCGAATTTAAAATTAGCAAAAATCTTGACTGTTTTGACGACTGTTGTGATTTTTTTAGTTTTGTATATTGAGATAGGAAGTAGGTCGAGGCAGCGAATCCCTTTGAAAACCGGTTTCTTATCATTGGAAAAAATGGCAGTAAGGATCCTATGACTTGAAACACCTTTGTCTAGATTTCATTACTTTAGAGAGATAAACAAGCAGCTCAATCGCATGTTTTTATGGATAATAAAACTTTAAGGATCGTATGTATCCAGTGAACTCTATATTAGGTACACGTACGATCCTTAAAATTTTATCACTTACTTTTGTAACACCCTGTATATATGTATTAATAATTAAAAAAAAACAATTGTATCAAGTAGGTATATAAAGTTTATCTTAGTGATAAGAATGATAATTTCATACATAACGCGAAAGCCATGCTCCGTATGAATGGTTCGTAAGCCATCGTAAAAATTAACATCAACATTACCTTTGCCATACTGGGTCTTTCTGCCGGCACCTTGTCCCAGCATTGGGTCATAAGCTGTTCTATTGGCTCTGGACATCCCTCTATTAAATTCGGTCTTTGACCTGAAAACACACAAACAATATACTTAACAACAGCGACTACAAAAGATCGGCCAAGTGCGAGTTGGACTCGCACATCGAGGCTTCCGTACCTATTTTTACCTATACCTGTGCTCTAATATAGCAAACATAATAGGTAAAATTGTGTTATTTGAATGAGAGCCCACCTTAATTCTTAATTTTATTTTAAATAATTAATAGAATCAGGCGTTACTTGCGGAAATCTAAAGCTTTGAGTTTAGTAAATTTAGATTTTTAGCTTTATTCCATGAAATAAACCTCAATCTGCAAGTAAAAATGCGGGTTGACGATCTCGACTCGGGTTTCGCCCCAACACCGGAGCATTCTAAGGATATGGACTCTCGTAGAGTACAATGTCTGTTAAGTTTTATATAATATTGCTAAAAATCTAAATTTACTAAACATAAATTTTATTACTGATTGGTAAATTTTGAGTACAATTTAGTATTTTGTGTAAATTTGAAGTGTCTGCCATTTGCCATTATTGATATCGAGAAAAAAAAAAGCAAAAATTGCGACTTATATTCATATAATAATCGCGATTATCGCTAATTGAGCTCCTCTTATTCTTTAAATTTATTTTGGCTTTAGTATTTGTTGTTATAGAGGCAACACAAACACATAATCTGTGCAAATTTCAACTAGACTAGCTATTACCATTCTTGACATACCGCCTGGAGACAGACAAACAGACAGACAGATGGACAGACATCGAAGTAATGAAATCATAATAGGGTCCCGTTTTTACCCTTTGGATACGGAACCCTAAAAGGTGTCAGCTTGTTGATAAAGGAATAGAGGTTTATTTTTTTCTGTCCCAATTTGCTAAGATTTAAGGTAGTGACATACAATCAGAGAAGTTGAAACATATACAGATTGTAAATCTAAGCAAATTGGTTGTTTATGTCAAACTCAACCGATAGACCACGACCTTCATGGAATTAACATATTCCGACCAAATGACGTAGGTCCGCCAACTGATTCTCTTTCGATTTCCCCCGTTATACCTACAAAATCTGCTGCCTACCTTAACTCTGTATGAACTTTCGTTTGAAGTATGCAAGCAATTTAGATGAATAATGGAGAATCTGTCAAATAACTTGTGGTTAGCATATCTGACACTCATCATGAATTAGTGAAGCAGGGCTCAAAATGTGGCTAAAATGTTAGGTATCAGCCTGCAGCGGCTGCAATCATGATGCATTCATATGACTAGAGTAAACATTACAGACTTTAATGTGTGACATTATTGTCAACATTTCTGAGTTTAAACACAGCTTTAGCACATTTTTATCTGTACCTGTATGAACAGCCCACATTATTCTAAATGCTGATCCTCCTTCTTCAAAGGGTTTTCTTCTTGACAGAACCTCCCACAATATAATACCCCAAGAAAAAACATCACATTTCTCAGTATATGAAGAACCTTCAAAAACCTGCAAAACAAAACAAAATACTAATATTACAAATGTGAAAATTTGCCTTTCTGTTTAATTTGGTCAATCACACTAAAACGACTGAACCAGTTTTGTATAAAAATTAATGAGATGAAATGAAATTTATTTCTAAAAACAAGTTACATAAGCATTTGCTTATACTTGCTGTTAAACTATATATAGTAAGACACCTGTAGCTTCAATAGTATGAAATTGTAGCTACTAATGCCTTTTACATGAAGTAATTCTTAACCTCTCAAGCCCCAGGCGAGAACCGGTGCTTGTGGCGTTTGTATTGTGCAATTCTGTCAAACCCCTGATGGTGAATTTAACATAGCTGTTGAAGTTTTTTACACAAACATAAAATATAGTTTAAATGTAAAGATATAACATTATTTGTATAAAGATGTTAGGACTGGGCACCATCTTGTAGTGGCGCATGTCCGCCTAGATTTTTTCCACGATCAATGGATAATTTATACAAAGTGCATTATATAATCACTAGTTCTTCTGTTTCCTCATAATTTAAGTCCTTTAACCATTTTTTAAGTTTGTAATTGTGTGTGTGTGTAATGTAAATGTCCAAATGTATGTAATGTAATGTCCAATGTAAATGGAAACTAGAAAAGAAATCCAAATTCAAAAATGTTTCATATAGTATCATTTTAGTCATTGATATTTTCTAGTCAGTATCAACATAAATATTTTATTTTATTTATAACCAACCTAAACACAAGTATTATTTGTGCTATGTTTTGTTGAGTTTGTGAGTTTACAGCAGGCCCAACATCCTACACCTTATCCTCATAGCTTGTCCTTTCATGAAAAAGGCTGCGGTCCAATTGCGACAGCTTACAATGTGACGGAAGTTTTCCATTCAGTGACAAATCACATTGTTTGCTCTCTAATTCCATAATACATCATCAAACATTATAGACAGCAAGCACACTTACCTCTGGAGCCATCCAAGCAGCGCTTCCCTTGTTATTTGTCATGTAAGTAGCTTTATCAGCTGCAGTACCAAAATCACATATTTTTAGCTTCTGACCTCCAGCAACAAGCAACAAATTTGGTGGTTTAAGATCCCTGTGTATCAACGGCTTTGGTTTCATTGCATGAAGATAAGCCACTCCCTGTAATATATTTTATTATGCTGTAAGAAACCTCACTTAACTTCGTTCTTAGCACTTCCACACTAAATATACTTGAGGTAATATCTAGACAGATATAGTGCATCCATTTATTTCGTTTTAACAAAAGATAGGATTTGTTAAAAAAACACACAATTAAGTACAAAATAAACTTACCTCAGCACATTGCCTAGCCCAGCTCATTGCGTGAGCTGCTGTGTATTTAGGTTTAGGACGAACATGGAGAACATTGTACAACGAACCCCCTTCGGCATATTCCATAACAAGGCAAACATGAGCACCTTTTGTACACGCACCATACAGTCTCACGATATTAGGATGTGATACTCGCGACAGCTGCCTCACTTCAATAGCGAACTCCCGCTTTTCAGCCTCAGAGTTGATATGTTTAACAGCCACGAATGTGTTACGCCAAAGGCCTTTCCACACCACGCCGAACGCTCCTTTCCCGACTACCTATTTGACAAATATAATATGTTACGACATTCTAACGTTGCCAAAGAATTGAAGAGCAATTATTTACCTGTAACTCCTGAATTTCATTGTAATCTATTTCCTCTACGAAGGTTTGTTGGGTGACGGAAGAATCCTGCACATTGGAAGCCATGGGTCCACTTAATTAAATATCACATTATCAGAATAGACTACCCTGTTTATAATTTATGTCAATATTATGTTTGGCAATAATTTCTAAGAAAAAAGATAAAAATAGTAGGTTATATCAATTTTCTGATTATTGTTTAGCAAAGAATAGCAACTGCGACAAGGCCGCCATCTTTGCAACTGAGGAATAAATGTCAAATTGTGACATCTCTCCTTCTTCCTAGCCATAATAGCTCACGGTTGGCTCACATTTTGAAAAAAATGCATCCCGATTGGAGTTTAAATAATTTTAAGACGGTTCGTTTGCGGTAAAATAGGAAGAAAATCATTATTGCTTATAGTTAATATCAAGGCATAAAATAAATTTCAATAAATGCAAAATACTTTTTTCATTGATGATGTCATGAAAATTAAAAAAAAAATCGTCCAAGGCCGGAGTCTAATTAGAGATAAATATTTCAGGCAGCTTTGGTTTTAACGGTCAGAATTTGGTCAGGAGCTTTCATCTATGGTCAGGGCTTAGGAGGTCAGGAGCATTGGTCGAGAGCATGTCGAGAGTATTCCATAGATGAAAGGTACTACTAAAACTGGAGTATTCTACATTTAAATATTGTGTAATTAATATGAATAATATAATATAAATTATTATAATGTAAAAAATGGATACAAGAATACTTATAGAGGCTGTAGAGTGTAGAGTCTAACGGTTAAGCGAGCAAACGGATTAACTAATCTTAAGCTTTCTTATTTTTTGGCGGTTATCCACAGTTGTTTACATATAGACTGCGGAGGGATAATTAATATTTGGCTATTTGATATTAAATATATTTTTAATTAATTAGCTTGTGGAAAAAAGCGATACGTGTAGTCCACTATAGACATTTTAAAAATATTTGATCTAGAAACTTATATTGGTAAATATCTAATTTTGGCCGGGAAAGGCAATGGACAAAACACGCTCGCATTGCAGCTCGATCACATTTGACAGAAATAATAAAATCAACCAGTTAAACCAAATTACTTTCTAATGAAACACTGATGATAGTTATTAGATAATGCTAATTTAATATAGCAAGTTATATTATAATATTATGTACGATATTTAACATAAATACTAATTCTAGTTTTACAGTTTCTTTCTTAATTATATTTTATATGATGACAAAATATAAAGTACTATGATTGTGTGAGATATGCTGAAAAATGAGGTAGGGGACAACAATGATATTACGCATAGTAATTAATATTATAAATACAATATGAATTCGAATACAAACTTGTGTCGTTGAAACCAGATTGTCGCACTTATAGGCCATTTAAATATTATATTCCTATTAAAAGACATACATTTTCTATATTATTATTATTATTCATAGCTACGTGTATCCTAACACAGCGAATTTTTAATAGATTACGTTTTACGTGTTAAAATATAGCAACCTGGGGTTGAAGAAAATTGATTTCAGTAGTACAAGTACTTACTATCACAACAAATAGTCATTCTAATAAAAAAGTATAAAAATAGTATCAAAGTACATAATACAATTTATATAAAATAAACACAGTTTGTGCCAAAATACAGAAAAGAACTGAAACGAATTTTAGTTAAATTAAAATATAATGTGCGTTGCTAGTATATTCCGTAAGTAAAGTTAACATTTACGTAAATAAATAATCCTCAATGGTGTCTACTTTAAGAAATTGTTGTGATTTACATTTTAAATGCACACCAAAGTTTAAGTTTATAGAATCAGTCGTCGATATACGGGTATATCTTGCTCCTGTACGCGAGGAGCAGATCGGAGAAGCTCAGCTAGTGTGTAAAGGTCATCTCGGGGACGATAGGCATTCTGGTGCATCATTCCATCTGAGCGTTTCCTAGCAACCATAAAGCGCTTCATCTTGTTCGCATACATGCGCTTGCGACGTGTTTCCTCGTATTTCTGTGCAAGCTCATTAGGATCAATCTGGTAAATATCAGGCATACCATGCGCCAGGGCCATTCGATTTTGTTCTGAGAAGTAAGAGTGACGAGGATAATCTCGCTCACGTGGGCTTAGAACCACCGGTTCGTTGTACCAAATATCACCATTTTCGTCTACTTCAGGTTGATCGTCTTCCATTGAATTCATACGGGTATAATAATTTTCAGCAGCCCATTGGTTTGCATTCCATTCTTGCTTTCTACGTTCTTGAGCTTCCCACAAGCCTAAAAGTGCTCTTACATCAGCTGCACTCAGTCCGGAGTCTCGTTTACGTCTATCAGATATTGGCCTGTAAAATTTATTTATATAAAATAAAGGAATGAAGCTTCAATAGGTGGAATAAAATATTAAGTATTTTTCTTTAGTTTACCTGAAGTTTTTTTTATTTCCACCAGAGTTTTTGGTTGCTGTTTTGGCAGAGGCAGCAGCACCACCAACCTTCGTTCCACTTCCCCGTTTCTTACGGTTAGAGTCATGCTCTTGAACTGCTACATCGACTGGCAAAGGAGTCTCGTTGGATCTGTAAATTTACCAGGTTGCTAAAATTTGTTGATGGTTTGCAGCAAATCGGTAAGTAATATATTCGGTACATATTTTTTTCAGAAGCGAATCCAAATACTGAAGACTTTTGCATTGCATATTTGGGTATTATGACTATAGTGTTTTTTTTAATAACTTACTTGAGGTTCTTTTTCCCTGATCCAGATTTGGTTGCAACTTTAGTCGCCGCTCCGGCTCCACCGACCTTTGTTCCACTGCCTCGCTTCCTACGACGACTTTCATAATTTTGCGACAGCCCCTCCATTGCTGGTGGCTCACCATACAGTTCTGGTCTCATAATTAAGTTATCCAATTCACCAGTCGACTGAGGGTTGTCATATCGCTGGTCCACTGCCTGTTCAAAGCCTTCTGCATTACCTACAAAAAAGTTTAAATCAATTTCCTATTTGAATTCTGCAACTTATAAATACGTGTCTAGTTTGGTTTTAAAGTTATACGTTAATTAATGAAAATCAATGTATTGATTTTCTTTAATTAACGAATAATTACAACAATAATAAAGAAATGGCATTAAATTATCTGCTTATGACTTTTCTTAGGGATCTACTGAGTCTACCTTCTTCAGCAAGTGCGAGAGGATAGGGTTCCAGATCATTCTTGTCGCTTTTGTTCAGAAATAGCGATTGCGTCTCCTTGGTCTGGTCCCAATTTTCGGGCAATTCTGCAATTGGGGACCCATCTAAAAGGCAATACGAGTTGTGTCAAACAATAAAGTAAATCTATTATAAACTTATATTCCATTGTAAACACCTGTATGTCCTAGCAGTAATTGTTATTCCTATTTCATGTTTTATTCGTAAGTTATTATTTATTTCTAGCGTTATATAAGTACGATATAGAATCGCTTACTGTAATTTTATCGTTATTAATACAAAAAGTTCATTTACCCGGTCTAGAGGGCTGGTCGCTGCGCGCGCAAATATAGATTTATTTTGGGTTTCATCTTTAGGTCAAATAGGAAAAAGCTTCTAAGACGTAAATTTATTTTAAAGATACTAATAATAAAGATCTGATTTTAGATCATTAAGTTACTATTGCTAGAGAAGAACTTTTATGGAAGTTTGGAAGTAATTACGCAGCTACCCCGGCACCTGTTGCTAAAAATAGAATGTTTGCCTTCGCGACAGTAATCAATAAAAGCCAAAATATTTATGTTTTCATACAAATCTTTACTATTGTTAATTATTAAGCTTTATAAAATGTTATTCTTTCGCGATAAAACGAGTGACAAGGAAACTTTTTATTTTTTAATGAAATACCTACCTTTATTATTAGACGGGGTTGGCGAAGCATCGCTGAAGATAAATACCGCGACAAACGCGGCAAGCGAGATGACCAACATTTTTTAAATTTCCTTTTTTTTAGAGAAATAATTGTTTTTTACGTGATGAAAAGATGTCCACTCTCTGAGGCCGAGTGTTGAACACCGGGGCGTACTGAGAAGAAAATTATGGCATCCGTCGATACAGGCCCGACATGCGCAATGTACACTCCAGGGCTGCATTCAGAAGTTATCTGTTATACCTCCCACACAGTTTTAGCAATTAGCGAACAAGAAAATGCAAACTGAAATTTTAGTATGCGTCTTGTCCACGAGCACACTTAGATTAAGTAAATCACGAGTCAAGTTACGTCTAAGTAGTCTCTTATAGCCGATTTTTTAAAAAATTATCTAAAAACGCTAAATAAATTCAAGGTATCTTATTCTGATTTATGAACACTGGGATGGAATTTTGACAACTTTCAACGGACAGTTCTATTATAATACCATTTTTTTAACTTTGCAGGTACCTAGGTAGTAGGTAATATTCTATAGGAATTTTACTTCTCGTGATATTATATTTAATTATTAGTTACTGAAAACAATATTTTAAGGATTTAACTATTCAATTAATTACTCTAGAGTGTTCCTGGCAAAATAATTAATTTAGTTAATAATAATAGTTAATTTAGTTAATAAATACTGCCTAGGGAGTGTACGCACCGATTTTTATTTGCGTGGATTTTTTTCTGCTTGTTCACTAATTGAATTGCATGAGAGTATCCGTGCCAAAGAGGATGTTAACTATATAAAATCCGCACTTGATAAAAGAAAATCCGCGAAAAATAATCATATGAAAAATCTAAGCGAACAAAATCCGCGCGATTAAAATTTGCTGCACGGACATGTGCTTAGTTCGGCCCTGTTTGCATCGCGTTAATATTTTTGCTTCATAAAATATCTTATCGCTTTTAAATGGGAAAAGTCAGATGTTGGCGTCGGCATTTATTAATCGCGTCAAATTAAACACCATCATTAACAATTTGTTTTTCTAATCTCCATAAAGCTTATAGCCGGGGAGGTTAGTGCTATTTTTGTAGTAACTCGAGTGTCGTGGAGACCTAGTACATTTTTTTAATGATATTTAAGGGGCAAGCGAGCAGTCGAATTACCTGATGGAAAGCAACTTGCGTCGCCCATGGACATTCGCGATATCCGAAGATTCGCAAGTGCGTTGCCGGCATCTATGAGGGAATAGGCATATGGTATTAGGGAAGTTGGGTCACCGGTAAACTCACTCACTAACTTTATGTCTAACTCGCACTTGGCCGGTTTTTATAACGTTGCACTTGACAAATACAAGCTAATTAATATTTACGTAGAGGATTACAGTTGTCTTAAATTTTTACTTCTCGTGATATTATATATAATTATCAGTTTCTGAAAACAATATTTTAAGCATTTGAATATAAAATTAAAATAACTTTAGAGTGTTCCTGGCAAAAGAAACAGAAAAGCAACTGCCGTCGCTCATGGACACTCGTAACATCCGAAGATTCGCAGATGCATTGAAGTTGGGCCACCGGTAAACTCACTCACTGAACGAAAGCACTCACAGCACAGAGCAGTTTCACGCAGTTTTCTGTGAGGCCGTGGTATCGCTCCGCTCGGGACGGCCCATTCGTGCCGAACCATGGCTCTCCCACGGCAATAAGTAAGTACCAAACTAACTGAGAAGTCTGATCTTTATACCATGATATCCAAAGACATAGCCTACACTAACTTTACACACGCGCTCGAGTTAATCCTAAATTCTCTTCTTGGGCCCCTACTATTAGCCTTATTGGATTCTGAGTTCAAACTTCATGAATTCAGAGACTATCTTTTATAAATAGTTAAACATTTAACATAGGTTAAACGAAATTTGGTCGTCTTATCTCCTTTTTGTAATGTTATTTTAATAAAATACTAGCTGACCTGGCGAACTTCGTACCGCCATAGACCAATCATTTTCGGCGGTACCATAGAGGTATAATTCCTCTATGGTACTCTATGGCCTAACAGTCAATGATCTTCATACACTTCTAAGATTATTCCTCTGTTCATCTGTCCGATGAGCTCGACGATTTCTCATTTTTGCACTCGCACAAAACTTTCAACACATAGACAATAGCTGGTCAAGAAAAATCATTGACACTTAAAAAAATACATTTACACATTTAAGTTTAGTAAATTAAGATTTTTAACAATATTCCGCGAAATTAACCTCAACCTGTAAGTAAAAATGCGGGTTGAGAACCTCGACGCGCGTTTCACCCCAACGCGAACGTCGGGGCATCCTCAGGATGTGAACTCTACGAACAACGTCCGTTAAAAAAAACTGAAATAAAATATAATAAAAATAAATTATACTTCGAATTAAATACATTGTATTTCATTTATAACAAACAACACTTTGTGCACTAAATAAAAATAGCACTATAGTTTTTACAAAAACTTATATTGAAATAAGTACTCGTGTTTAGTTCTCATGATTTGATAAATTATCCAAATCTTTTTTTTTTCACTACATTTAAGTGATACAATCTACAGAATTTTTTAATTTGGAAAGTTATTTCTAGGTTCAACTTATAGTAGCCAGACTATTACTAGATTTTATAATTTACTAGATTTTATAAATTCATAATTAAGTTTTAAGTGAGATTAAAGAATTTTACGCGGGCAAAGCTGCGGGTAAATGTAAGTATATATAATACAAACTCTTATAATCATTCACTTTTGTAATGAGTCATATTATGTTTAGATAATTTTAATAAAATAAAGTTAGGTGCAGTGATTATTTTAAACCTAATGTAGGCAAAAACACATCATTTTATTAAAAACTGAGGCAAATTTGCTTAAATTTTTAACGGCGATATACAGGAGGCTTAGTCACGATTATTGCTTCTGTTTTATTTAATCTAACAAATCTATCAAGATGTTTTATTTAATATAACAAATCTAACAAGAATACTATGATTAAAATGCTTATCTGTAAACACACCAAAAATATGTATAAATAGGGGAAAACCTATATAAATGGCAACACTGCTGCACTCGTTTGTTCCCGCAGGCTGGCGGTTGGATCACGCGGACCAACCGTTTGTCAACAAGTTTTTACACGGTAGATTCTATACAAACCAAACCTTTGCCTGATGTTTGTTCCTGCCTTGTAGAAGGCCCATTACACATATCGGTTTTCATTGTTTTTAATATGTATTCTGCTATACAAATCCAACGAATTAATAACCATGAAAATTGGTTTAGCAGATCTCGAGCTATAAGTTTTGTAACAAACCCGTCTTTGTTTTATATGTAGATAAATAGCCTGAGCTTAACCTAGCTACTTCAGAGGTCAGATAGGTATTACCTTCAAAAACAAAACAAAGAAATCTTTACCATCCACACGATTCTTAGAAATGCGAAAGTGTGTCTGTCTATATCCTTTTTGTAATGTAAATAATAAAATAAAGTTCAGTGATGTGAGCTTATCACATCACTGAACAGATTTTGTTGAAATCTAGTATTGAGATACTTTCTTTTAACTTTTTATTCCAGCAAAATATAAGATTCCCGAGCGATAAATAAATTTTGGCGCAACAGAGTTGCGGGCGATATCTAGTAAAAGTGTACGTTCTTGTAATCATATTCGGTGGCCTCTTTACATTAATTCACGATTTCTAGAGGTGACATTTTGCATACCATTTCGTCGTCGGTAAAATTGGCCACATACAATGGTCTAAAATAAGCAGTTATCTCGTTCAGACACTTTAGCGACACAAAAGGCGAGTCGGGAGCGGAGCTAACAACATCCTGTTATCAGGTGATAGGTTTCATTGTGATAATTTTGTCGCAACTATTTCTGCCGGCGTCGTATCATCATCTCTTAACCATTGACTTCGTGTACTACTAGGAAGGAGTTAGGACTCCATTGTCCAACCATCGATTATTTGGAACTTGGAGCTCACATCAACTATTAAATGTTGACAAGCGTGAGCTAATGCACCAGTAAAGGAGCATAATGATATTATATCACATAATCTAACTTCAAGAAGTTAAACAAGAAGCAAAAGATAAACTTCTTAAGTCAGTAACATCTTAAAAACTTACCAAATGCATTGACCAATTATGCTCTGTGCTAAATGTAACAATTACTTGTGAAAACTACATCAAAATTGGCTAAGCCAGTTGCGAGATAAAATCGGACAAGCATTATAATTTAGGTATGCTGTATGTATATTAAACTAGCTGTTGCCCGCGACCACGTTCGCGTGATACTCTATAAACATTTTTTTTATTACTGCTCGGCTCCTGTCGGTCGTAGCGTGATGTTATATAGCTAATAGTCTTCCTCAATCTCATCTCAATCTCTCAAAACTCGTCCACATAGACTGACCAATACAAAAAGATTTTCCGATTCTGACCAGTATTAGCTGAGATTATCGCGTTCAAACTCACAAAAAAACTCTTTAGCTTTATATTTAAATAGCTTTTTGCCGCGGATTCGCTCGCATTAAGAAATATGTTCATACAATCTTTCAACCCCGATTTCACCCTCGGGAAGTAAAATTTCATAAAACGTACAAACGTTCATAACACGTATTTATTTTGAGTCAGCAGCTCAGAAACAAAATTTTAGGTCTCTTTTAAGAACTTGCGTAAAAAAAATTATAGAAACTTTAACCCCTATTTCATCCCCTAATAAATAAAATAAAATAGGTGTTCAGTTTGACCGGTAGGTAGGTACCAAAAT
>JAOTAV010035629.1:5030-19042 GCA_026546445.1 Cyclargus thomasi
TTTTTATCATAGCTTGCCCCTATTGGTCGTAACGTGATGTTATATTTAGCGTGATGTTATATTATGCCTTCCTCGATAAATTTATTCACCAACACAAAAAGATTTTTCAATTCCGGCCAGTACTACCTGAGATTAGCATGTTCAAACAAACTAAATCTTTAGCTGCATATTAAATTATTATTATAGTACATAGTATAGATTTAAGTATTTTTCAAAGTTAACGTAAAACATCAAATTATTTAAAGAATCCATCCAGCTACCATTTTATACATAACCTGCGTCGTAAATTCTAAATTCATCAGAGTTTTTGCCGATATGGAATTCGAATCAATAGTGCAAAAGTGCAAACACTCGTAAAAACAAATATTTGTAAATTGTTTATTGGACGACATAGCTAATATTTCGTGACATCCTTTTTTCGGTCCGTTTATTTTGCCACACTAGACATAATTAACCAGTAAACCAACATAGACGTATTTTCCAACTTTCGGAAGGTTTTACGTTGCCCGTCATATCGGCCGGCGCGTTCTGTGATTCTAACTTTCAGTGCGCACGCTTCGCATATGCTCACAGCCTTGTCAAAGTTGACCTTTGCCCCAGACAATTTTTCAGTTTAAGTTCAGCTTACTGGTTGGTTATGTCTATTGTTATTTTACTCAGCTAAAACACAAATTTATAGCCCTTGACCTTTGTCATCTGTGACATTTGTCTTTTTTGTTTCGATACATTTTGTTGACAGCTGCGGTAATCGCCTTGGACATCCAGGTTCGCTCGCTCCGATACACTTGATTTATTTAGGGACGATATGTTTTTTATCGCTTTATTCTTTTCCATTTATAAAATGATTACATGAAAATATGTTTATTTTCTTAACTTTATTACTATGAGCGATATCAGTTCGTTGCGGATAGGATAGGATAGGTTAGTTGCCACGTCGCAATAAAACGCACGGATCCGTTGCAACGACGCACGTCAAGACAATACAAAAAATTAATTTGGAAGAAGGATTGAGTTTTTTTTAATTTGTCACTCTATTATTTTAAAAGTCGGAGAGGACACACACACATTTTTCGCTTTAGTTTCGGCTTTGAAAAGAGACGGTAGACAGACATGCCAAATATATAAGGGTTTCGTTTCTGCCAATTCCGTTAAGAAATTTAAAAAAAAAACAGTTCTACGTATCACGGGCGACATAAATATTTTTTTTTTAATATTTGTATAGAATCGTAATAAGGCTTACAGTATATATCTATTTAGCAAGTTTTAACAATACCCTACACTTTTGGACAAAAGTAACTGTGGCGTATGGACGGACAGACAAACATGACGAATGTATAAAAGTTTTGTTTTTAGGTAAAATATCACAAAATTTTATCATTACCTAAACTTTCCCCGGAGCTTAGAGTAAATAACCTGCTCTGTTCTTGCAGAACATTAAACCTTAGAAATTTACATTTTATTACACAACAAAATTTGAAATTGCATAATTAAGTAATAACACAAGGGTAACAAAATTTACACTTTATACCGTTTAAAGCTTAGTGATCGTTTGTGGCTAGTACTTATATAATAATGATGTTGTTTTATAACTGTAATGTTAATTGAAACTTAATTAAGTATATAAATAATAAATACAAAAATCTTATATAATATATGCTATACCGCGCCTTGGGTATGAGCGCGGCGCGGCGGGGCAGGGTTACCATGGTTACCGGCCATGCTAATCTGTCAGTTGGCCGTATAACGCCGAGGACTTACCCATCCCCCGCCCCGTCCCACTTTCCTAAGGCGCGGTATAACGGTTGTGGTCAAGCTATACCTATCACAGCGAAGACGAGGAGGCCCAACTTCCCTATGCCTAATTCCCTATCCCTATTTCCATAGACAATTATATGTTATCATCAACCAACACTAGTATGACACTAGTCCAAAATAAAAATCATTTATTTTCAGTAGTCAAACATTACTTTCTTAGTTAAAATACACATTATATTATAGTGTTAAAGTAATGTTTAAGGATTCTCTATCTTGATTTCTTGATCTAAATTCCAACCGAGAAATGTGTAATGTACCTAATTCCGAGCAGTTCCACTACACAGATGCTCTCATAAATCACCGAGCTACATGATTTGTATACTAAAGTGTATCTAAGCAAAAGTTAACCCGCAGTCTGCTTGACAGATCTGCAATACAGCAGATGCATCGTGGGCGAGGCTACATACTCCGTTGCATTGTCGTAACGGAACGACGCGTTTTTAGCTGCGTTGCGGCAACACAACGCAGGATAGTTACATCGCATCACGTCACTCTTTATTACAACTTTTTACAATGCGTTACAGAAGCGTCATAAGTGCGTTGCCGGCCATTTTGGTTTAGAAATAGGTTACGAAAATAGGGAACGGCAATAGAGATAGGTAATGAGGAAAAATAGAGATCTCATTATTCCCAACATCCCTATGGAAGTTGAACCTCCGGTAATCTTACTCACAAGACGAAACAGCGCGACGCTGTTTTACGCCACTTTTTGTGAGGCCGTGTTATGTCTCCGGTCGATTCATATAATGACTGTCGTACCGTCATAGCTCTCCAATCCAACGCATAAGCAAATGTACAATCAGAGAAGTTAAAACAGATCTTGAATCTAAGTAAAATTACTTTTATTACGGCTCAATTTGACATAACCCGACCATTTGGTCGGGTCATGTCAAACTCAGTTGGGTACAATCAGGGAAGTAGAAACATAGACAAAATTCAGCAACCAACAAATCACGACTTACATGGAATTGGTATATTCCGAACAAATAACGTAGGTCCGTCAACTGTTAGTGACTTCACAAGGGTCTCCATCTTCAATAGCCAGTCATATTAGATCCCATAAAGCACATCACGCAAATTCCATCATTTTAAAGACCCCTGCCCTCCCTTGTCACAGGTGGTCGCATTTTAAGACCACCCCTCCATAGTATGACGTGACTAAATTTTACATATGAAAATTGAAACCATTCCAGTATTTTAACGAGATTTTTATTAATTTCGAAATTTAACGTCACAAAACTTAGGACCCCTTCTATGTGAAAAGCGGTGGGGTCAGGTCTCTAAGAGGTAATTGTTGCGCTGAAAACACTATTAAATGACCCGCAATGCAATATTTAACTTATAACAGACTTTGTCACTATAATATAATATTGACATTTGGCGATAGGAAATAAAAAACCCGACAAAGATAAGGTAAGCCACTAATCTATATAATTTACTCCTAAGCATCAATTGAGGTTGAATGCTGGCAATATCTTTAATCAAAACCAGCACCAAGAAGTCAGACACGTTTAAAATATCAAATTTAATTCTAGCAAACCAAGTTCTTACAGTGTAAACTGACCGGGAGTACTTTCGCTAAGAGAAACCAATATTCATTACATTGCAACGTACACAATTTCAAACCAATTACCGAGAGCTCGGAAACTAAATTCCGAATGAAATAATATTAAGAAGAATTAGTACGAGAATTCCAACGCTGAAATGCAGCCATTTGTATAACATTTGCGACTCAACTGGGCACATGAACTTGACAAAATCATTTTCGAAATATGCAAAAAAACTTAACAATATGTAAAAAACTAGCAACAAAAAACGAGACAATCGTATACAAGTAATGATATTTTAGCTGGATTTCTATTGCTAGTTTTGGACAAGACACACAATTACACTACACAGGCCGGTAACGCACATGCAACCCTGATGTTGCGAGTGTCTATGGGCGGCGGTAGTTGCTTTCCATCAGGTAACCAGTTTGCTCGTTTGCCTTATTTTTATTAAAAAAAAAACTACACAGTCATTAGATAGCTTATCCGACACTAATCAGCAAGTAACGAAACAGTCCCTGAATGTTGCAAAGGAGCAATACGAAATATTTTGCAATGATAATGATCAGAAATAGCTTCACTATAATATACGGATGTACGCTTTAATATAATTACTTTTGATTAATTTCCAGGAATCCCTTATGATATTAGCGTGCTTAATGTTATTAATGTAAGTAGAGGGGAGCTCATATATAAAAGCGTAATAAATTGTCCACATCACTTACATCAAAAAGCTTGAGGCCTTATCCCGAATAAGGAAAATGAAACACTAACCAAACCATAATGTAATCTGTTGTAGGCTGAGTGAGGCGAGGAGATTTAAGCATTAACTGTCATTTAGAGCACTTTACTATTTCTGACATAGCTGACAGCAATGTGGAGATCCCGACAGATATGTCGGGGCATAGTTGTGAGCGCACATATCAGAACCGAACGTATCGAAGTCACTCCCTCTTTGACAGCGAACGATTCAGAGGAATCGGAATATTCAGTGCGTAAAAGTGTACGAGGTTTCATGACATTACATATGTAGGTCGTGTTCGGTAGCGTTTTTTGACGCATGCGCTATAAAATTTTACACTGCGCAGACTACAATTTTTTGTGACGTTGTCATGACAGTGCATGCGTATTAGAGATTTTGCGCGCGCGTGCACCCATTCAAAAAACGCTAGTCGCTACCGAACACGACCGTAGTCTGCGCAGTATAAAATTTCACAGCACATGTGTCAAAAAACGCTACCGAACACGGGCTTCGAATCCTAAAAATCCTTCGCCGCATTGCGCTCTTTCGGTCGGGATATTTACATTGCTGACATTAATATCAGAAATAGCAAAACTGATCCGTGCTATAAAAGTACTGACATGATTGAAAACGCCCGAATCACCATATTTTGCGATCAGAATGTAATAAAATCGTTACCATATAATCTAGTATAAATATATAGACGTTTTATAAAGAAATTTCTGTTACATTGGTGCTAAAGATATGAAATCTCTCGGCTCCTTTTGGTCCTAGCAGGATGTTATATAGAAATAGCCTTCCTCTATAAATGGACTAACCAACACCAAAAAAAATTCAATTCCGGCCAGTAGTTCCTGAGTTCAGTGCTTTCAAACAAATCAGTATACACTTAAAGCTACAGAGTAACCTTCTGATACGTTTATAATACATTTTGTACCTACAATCCTCACAATACCTCACCCGGTCGAGTCAATGATAGATTGGCGTTGCTTAATGAAAGTCGGGCGTTTAGGCTCGAGAAATTCGCTCCATTCAATGGTAGTAAGTTACATCAAACACACAAAGATCCATTACGATTCCCCATTTGCGAGTTATTTGTTAGCATCGGAAGGTAACCAAACCCTTTTCCATGTCATTTGTTCGAGACAACCTATTTCGGAGCACGATACATTTAACCAAAGATTAAGAGCGTTATTTGTTTACACCCTACTTATATTCTACACTAGTACCTTTTCATTTTTCAGGTGAAAAATCTTTTACGGCGTGCTTTAGGAAGGTCTGATGGAAAGTTGGTAAAGAGTAAGCAGAAATTGCATCTTGTTTCAAGCTTTATTTTGCCGTGGGAGAGCCATGGTTCGGTTTGAATGGACCGGAGTTATACCTCTCGTCTCGACCTGAGTCATACGACGGCCTAACAGAAAACTGGCGTGAAACGGCGTTGTGCTGCGTTTCGGTCAGTGAGTGAGTTTACCGGTGGTTCAACTTCCCTAATCCTAGGGTAATTCCCTCCTATTCCGCATTAACGCACTTGCGACTCTTCGGATTTCTCGAGTGTCCATGGACGACGGCAGTTGCTTTCCATCAGGTAACCCGTTTGCTTGCTTGCTCCCTAAATATCATAAAAAAAATTTTACCTATATCGCACATAAAATCTTGCCAGTAACAAGATTCACTTCTCAGTTTCTTCTGAGCTGATCTGATGATGAACGTAAGGGGGTATTGTTAAAAATACCTTAAATATTGTAACGACTCTCGGCCGTACTCAAAAACAATATGGCAGCTTTTAATTTGAAATAAATTGAGCATTGTTTTAATTTCTCGAAATGTGGCTGATAATAGTAAGCTTTAGCTACGGTAAGAATTTTCATAATACCCAGTATACATGAGGCTATTTTTCCTAATTACTAATTAGCCAGTACTGCAAGCCAGTTCTTGTCTTGTCTCTAAAACTGTATTGATAGCTTACTGACACTTGCCTACTGTGTTGGCTTGAAAATCAGGACTCAAGTATCTCGGGCTGATAATATAGTAGGCAGTAGCTACCGCAAGATTTTTCTGCCAAATTGTTGGCAAAGTAGACGTGAACAAAATGAAAATGGTTACCTGGAAAATGTTCGAATACGGAGCCACTATTGTCGTCCCAAGACAATAGCTCATTTTGTGCAACAATCTTTCTTCATGTTATATTCATGGGCCATGTGAGCTCAGATAACTTACGTTTGTATAGCTAGGACGTTATTAACGAGTATTTTTAACCGACTGCGCTAGAAGAAGGATTGTTTTTTTTAAAAGTATGTATGTATGATTAATTGTTTGACACGCGCTGTAGCCTAAACAGCTTGCTGAATTTTAACGTATAAGGTATCGTTAGCTTCGCTTTGATAGCGCAAGTGACACTGGGTACATTAAAAGTTTTCAAAATAAAAATAGCAAATGTTACAGTGAAAATTTTGAGGTTCCATTTTTTTTCAGCCTATTTAGATCGAGTAGGGTAACAAAATGAAGGGCTTTAAATAGCCATTCTAGAAATTTGATGAATAAATTAGACTACCGCCAGGATTGAGCATAATTACTATAGAATTACTAATCTTTAGGGTCCATCCAACGAGTAAAAACGGGATTAAGACTTCGATGTCCATCCGTCTGTCCGTCTGTCTGTCTGTTTGTCTCCAGGCTGTATCTAAAAAAGGGAAATAACTAATAATTATTTGCCATTCCCATTCCCTAATAAAAAAAACTAAGTATTTCTGTTGCAGCTATAACAACAAGTACTTAAACAAAAAAATTTTTGTTTAAGAACGGCTCTCATACAATGAACGCGTTTCTTCCTTTTTGATACTAGATGGCGGTGTCTCTACACAATTTCCTACATTTTTTTTTTTTCATTACTTGCATTTTCATTTGACGTGGTAGACTGTTAAATTATTCGATTTACTGTATATATCTTTTTAAATTATTGGTCTAACACGCACTTGGCGGTTTTTTTTTGACATTAGATACGTGTAAGCCCAAAAAAATTCCGTCACTAATCACTTCTTAAGTGCGCGACACAGGATTTATAAACCGCGTACATCCTCTGGTCCACTTAAGTGAGAGTTTATGCGCATTACGAGACCAAATTTACATAATTACCCCACGAAAGTTATAGTTGCTTTGGTCTAAGTTTAAATTTTGACCTGAATACGTAAGAGATAAAGCCGTAACAAATTAACCTTTGCGAATTAAGCTATATCAAGGTATAGGCCGAGTAGTATCATCAATCATGTGGCATATCGTAAAGAAAAACCGGCCAAGTGCGAGTTTGACTCGTGCACGAAGGGTTACGTACCAGTATAGAGCAAAAAATTGGATTAGCGCATTTTTGAAACCTTTAAATGTATATAAAAAGTAAAAAATTATGAAAACGTAAACATTTATAAAACAAAGTCATAAAATAAAATGAGTTGGCAGGAATCAAACCATGGCCTGTTCGAACTTCAGCAAACACCCTACTTAATCCGCCAGACCGCTGATTTCAAACGCGTCGTATTTATCGTTATTATTATGCATCCTATTATGGAATGAAAACGCAGAAAATATATGTGTTGTATTAGAGCCATCTTTAAATTTTTGGTTTATTTTTTAGTATTTGTTGTTATAGCGGCAACAGAAATAAGCTATTACCGTTCTTGAGATACAGCCAGGAGACAGACGGACGTACAGACAGACAGAGAGACAGACGGACAGACATCGAAGTCTTAGTAATAGGGTCTCGTTTTAATTTTTTCGTTGGGTTAGTTGTAAGTGTTTGTTAGTTTCGTAGGGTACAAAACCCTAAAAAATCATCAGATTTTAATATCATCTCTCTATTAGATTCAACTTAAACTCAAACATATTGTGTTTAAAGCGGCCGTTAAATTGTTGATTAAAAATTTGAATTACGTCGCAGAATGTGACCGTAACTTCTAAATGGCTTGATTGGTATTTGGTTATGGCCCGAAAGGTATTAGGATACATAAGATAAAGCCCGTGGTACGCATAAAATCCAATGGTTTTACACAAAACTAAATGATACCTAGCGCCGAATTGGTGATCTACAAAAGCAAAACAAACATCGCATCGCAAAAATCCCACCCATGACACAATACAATTTTATTGTATTGGGTCATCGAACCATAATTTTGTGATAATAATAATAACTATAATATAATCAGAGAAGTTAAAACAGATACAGATCGTGGATCTAAGTAATTTGGTCGGGTTATGTCAAACTCAGCTGACAGATCGTGACTTACATAGAATTGATATATTCTCTGAAATACAGGCTTTTAGGCACCAGTCTCCCACAACAATCTATGTTTATAATCTTATCTCTTAGTCTCTTTATCTCTTAGTCTTAGTTTAAAATTATGTAAGCATTGTTAATTGTGGTGAGAAAATAAACATTTTATTTATTATTATTATTCTGAACAAATGGCGTAGGTTCGTTAACCGGCTCTCTTTAAATTTTCCCCATTATACAATCAACTAAAAACAACGTAGATAACAAGTGTAGTTTGGAAATAATCTGCAATTTATAGAATAGTTCTTGCCCGTTTCTACAATACTTATTGATACTCGGCTCCTATTGGTCGAAGCGTGATGTTATAATATAGCCTTCCTTGATAAATGGACTACCCAACACAAACGATTTTGCAATCCCGCCCAGTAGTCTTAGGGACTTTTATAAGCGCGTTCAAAAAAACTCTTCAGCTTTATATTATTAAGTATAGATGATTGGTACAGATAAGAGAGTGAGCGAGTCACTACCGAACACTTGATATGTATCGTACCTTTGATATGATCATCATTTCCTATTATTTTCTGTGACCAGTGATACGATATTATAATAATTATTACCTATAAATTACTTGGATCTAGTTTTCTCTGCACACAACTTGCTAAATTTAGTTTTTCACTTGAAACCATAACAGCATTAACTCTATGAATAACTGTCATATTTTTATAACACCAGTATAAAAGTGCTGCAAATATAATATTAAATATATTAAAATATATGCAATAAACCCCGAGATAGCTGCAGGCAGGAGAGATAAAATGAAAGAGAGTAATAAAGTTACACATCACCACACGTAAAATATAAATAAAGAACGTATGTGTACTGCAGGAATGAAAACAGCAATCAGAAATGTTAAAAAATTGTACAGTCGAAGAAATTCAAAGGAATCGGCTTAACTTTAATGCTGTTTAGATAGCTTTAGTAAAATTTCTATCCTGATTCACCTAGCAAAAACATTGCTGTATAATTTTATGATGCAAATAGCTGTTGTGAATGTTAAACCCTAATTTTTAGGGGTATGAAAAATAGATGCTAACCAATCCTCAGATCGAGTGAATATGCATATAAAATTTGGTAAAAATTGGTAAAGCCATTTAAGCCGTAAACTAGGAATCCGGCATCGTGATACGAGTAAGAATAATCAGGAAGTTTTTTGGTGACCAGTTCGAAAGACCAGACTAATTATATTTAACAACACAACAATTTTATAAAAAATACTTATGAGATTAAAAATTAAATTTAAAAACTGGCAACGCTACAAGCATTTTAATACGCTAAATTTAAGAAGGCATTACGGAAATTTATCATATTGGATATAGTCCAAATCGACTAGCCAGTGTACATTTTAAACTTGTAAGAATCGTTTTAACAAGGCTATCTACAACTTTCAAGTCTGTGTTAATTTTGTAATATGATGCAATCCAAAGGAATCTCAATATTACCTACACTAGCGAAAAAGCGCAGCTTTACGAGGGCTCGATATTTTTTTAATGCTTGGTTAATATTGCCTTTCCAAAGTATTCTGTAACTGTACAAATTTAAAAAAAAAATTACTATTTTAGATATATATGAATTATCAGTTCGTTAAGGTTATTTGTAGACCTTAAAACTTTCATAGATGGCGTTAGAAGTACAACATTATTTTTTGATCGATATAGTATTATTGTTATTTTATTTTTAAATACATCTACACGTATACTAACTACAAAGTCAAAGCTCAAACCTAAAGCTTTTATAGTTTTTCCGTAAAGTGTACCAACAAACTACTACAATTGTACTGGGTGTGGCGTATAGAGGGCTCGCTACGCTCGCACAATAAAACTCAATTTAAACGAATCGAGTTGAAATTTGCCATGCGCGCTAGTTGTTCATATTTCTTTATCAAAAACTGTATTCATCATTATTATTTGACACACAAAGGCCGTATTTTATTTTCATCGACTGTGCAATAAAAATTGAGTATTTTCTACACGGTTATAGATTAAATTACAAATATAATAAATTAAATATCTACTTAACATTGCAAAGTAAAATATACAAACTTAAAGTAAAATTAAAAAATATATTATTCTTTATTCAATCTCAACTAATAAAATAAGACTGAAAAGTTTATTTATTTGTTCGAACGCGCTAATCTTAGGATTTACTAGCCGGAATTGAAAAATAGGCATGTTTCCGCTAAGAACAAATGGAATTCATTAAATTTCATTTCTTCTTAGTGGAACAGACTTCCTTATTTTTATATTCCTTGGATTTAGTAAATTATATTAATTCTATTACAGAAAAACATATAAAAATTAAATGATATTAATTCGGAAAATAGTTGATGAGTATTGATATTTTTACGTAAAAGGTTATGGAAATATGGATATTCAGTCACGTGACGGTGAACACCAATCACAAAGCGTGTCGTCAACTCCTGTGAGCAATCCGCAATGTTGTCAGTTGTTTCGAATGTTGCTGTGGTCATGTTGTGGACTTCTTGTCATAAAAGAGCATCTGTAGTTTAGTGTTTAAAAGTTTTATTTTTGTCTAGTTTATTTTAAGCAGAAAAAGAAAACAATGGAATCTGGATTTATAAAATCTATGATCAGCTGTATTTTGCAAGGGCTGACGTCACACAAAATGCCATAACCGTTTAAGACGTTTTCGGGGGAAAATAAATGTCATTTCTTGTCAAAGAAGAAAGAAATGTGAAATACAAATTGAAAATCGATTTATTTAATAAATATATACTTTTTCCGCACTTATTGTATACTAAGATTACTAAGGTATGTTATTTCACAGTGAATCAAATTAAGGAAACTAGCCTATTATCTTTGTGTCGGTTCTTTACGGAGGAAAACTATAATCAAAGTGTTGTCAAAAACCGGCCAAGTACGGTGGTATCTGTGCACGAAGAGTTCGTTCAAGTACAGAGCAAAAAATTGCGAAAACTTATTTCTAAAACTTATAAAAAAATACTTTTAAAAAATTAAAATGTATTAAATAAATATTTAATTTCTTTCGTTTTTAGTATTTGTTGTTAATTTGTTATAGCGGCAACAGAAACACATATTCTGTAAAAATTTCAACTCTCTAGCTGTTACCGTTCTTGAGACAGATAGGGTACCGTTTTTTACCCTTTGGGTGCGGAATCCTAAAAGAGGATAATTTTTATAAAGCGGTACGTCTGCGTGAAAGTTTGCGGTACGTTCCCGGGAGAAAGCCAGTTTCTTAATAAAGTATCATAAAATATATTTTACTACGGCTGAGTTATTTAAGTTTGCTTTGTTTAAATGCAAAAGTAACCTAAAATTAAAGACGAAAAGAAATTTTCAAATCGTCCTAAACATCCCTGGAATTTGAAATACACGTTTATTCGAAATTCCGGGATCTCCATAACCGTACAATGCAATTTCCTAAAGGCAAACTCAAAATGCGACATTAATACAAAGTAAACCTAGTTTCTTATCTCGAAGGAAGCTACACAAAGGAAAGCAGGCGTCCCAGGCATGTGTCGAGTGCGCAGTAAACATGCACGGATAAAATATACAAATTTAATTTTGATAATGCATGTGGCATCCGTTTGTTCTGCAAATAAGTTGTTTTCAACATTGCGTATCGGAAAATGGGATTGTACCAGCAAAACAAATGCTAATGATTTAATTAATCACTTTTCATGTAACTAGTGGTTACCCGCGACTTTTCACGTGTGGAAATTATTTATACCACGGAGGTTTTTAATCGGAATAAAAAGTTACTCTCGCTATAGAAACTCGCACTTTGCCGATTTTCTGGATAATGTTATAGCTTATGTTGCTCTATGATTATTTAAAAATTTAACGGTGGAAGAATTTTTAGAGATCGCTACTTTTTGAGTTTATTCTAAAAATACAAATCTTTCTAAATTAATAGAGTGCAGCTTTTGCTAGCTCTGCTTTTGCTAGCGGCTGTACTCGCGTGGAATTCGAAAATAACATTACCTAACTTTGGTCTTGGAAAAACATAATGTTCCTAAAATGATAATATTTTAGGAATTTTATGTTTTTCCAAGACCAAAGGTAGGCAATGTTACTCATCATTATTTCAATTAAAACTAATTTATCGGGACTTAAACGACTTAATTTTTTCTCGACGTTTCGGCCGAGTTACAACGGCCGTGGTCACGCGTTTAAGCCTCGTTAATTTAGTTATTAGTTTTAATTTAATGCAACGCGAAAGTTTAAAATTTCATACTCACCAACATTTCAACGGCTATGCCAAGTATCGAGTCAATTGCTTCATCGGTTGCTTCTTTAAGGCGCGATGGAAGGTCGAAAGGCGCATTTTCCAATTTATGTTAATATTTATAATAGATCTATCCAATGCTAATCAAGATTTTAATAAAACACAAATATAAGATTGTGGTTAACCACATTCACAGAGGATCAACAGTCTTATTAAAAAAAACTGTTATACGGTTTTATTGTACAGATAAATGTTGCAGATTACTAAAGGCTCATAATAATTTAATGGAAGTTGGATGTAGGTTAAGAGACTAAAATATAATCGTAAGGCACATCCTATATCTGTAATCATTAGATTCAATATTCACACTTAATGCCTAAATAGTGGGAAAGAAAAAATATAAACGTATTTTTCTCGGTATCACCACTTATATTTTTTATATTGAATTTTAGAGCGTCCGTAGCCTAATAGGTAAGACCTTTGGTTTGCACTCGAGAGGGTGCAGGTTCAAACCCCGGTGGAGGCGTGTACCAATGGGACATTTTTCAATCTCAAGTACCTAATACGGATGCTCATTGCCGTGGGAGAGACATGCATTGTCACGAATGGGCCCGCTCGACCGTAGTGATACCACGGCCTCACAGAAAACCACCGTGAAACGGCGTTGTGCTGTGTTTCGTTCAGTGAGTAAGTTTATAGGTGGCCCAACTTCCCTAATCCCTCTATCCCTATTCCCATATCCCATCCCTCATAAAGGCCGGCAACGCACTTGCGACTTTTTGGATGTTACGAGTAATTCGTCTGTTCGGTTGTCCCCTTAATATCACTTAAAAAAATACATATATTTTCACAAACATTTACGGATACTGTCCCCTCAGAACACAAGTATCATACGGTAATAAATTTAATTCACTGAAAGCCTCGAGAGACGTAATAAAAGCACCAGAGTAAATAATAAGGATGAAAAAATAAGACGGATAACGACAAACATTTGCTATGGAAGTAACAAAGGTTAATTGAAAGACACACAGCCTACTTGGTTTCATTTAGTAAGAGAGATGGATCACGTAACTAAAATGACAGCTGTGATATATTTTCTATCAAATAAAGTAAATAAAAGGTATTATTTTGTTCAAAACTTTGGCGACCTCTGTGGCTCAGTTGGTAAGCGCGTTGGTAACATAAGCCGGAGGTCGCGGGTTCGAATCCCGCCGACGGAGCAAAAAGTTTTTCATTGCTCCTGGGTCTTGGATGTCTATTAAATATGTGTATCATATAATAAAAATCTTAAATATGTGTATAGCATAAAAGTATTAAATACATTTCCGTTGTCTGGTACCTGTAACACAAGTCCCTCGGGTACTTAGCACGGGGCCAGACT